>VNJO01008992.1:0-138124 GCA_008042535.1 Drosophila tani | reverse complement strand
TTAAAATTTTTTTTACATTAATTTCGCCATCATTCCTATGGCAGCTATAGGATATAGTAGTCCGATTCCGGTCGTTCCGACATATATACTGCGTGCTAAAGAAATAGGACTATGCTGAAAATTTCAGCTCGATAGCTCAAAAACTGAGAGACTAGTACGCGTAGAAGACAGACAGACGGACAGACAGACGGACAGACAGACAGACGGACATGGCTAGATCGACTCGGCTGGTGATGCTGATCAAGAATATATATACTTTATGGGGTCGGAGATGCCTCCTTCACTGCGTTGCAAACATCTGGTCAAAATTATAATACCCTCTGCAAGGGTATAACGAGAAAGAAAGCTAACTTCGGTAAACCGAAGTTGGTATACCCTTGCAGTCTGCAATTGGATCATTGAAAATCGAACCATTTTAGTAATGTTGAAAAAACATCGAATTTTGTAAATTTTACATTTTACATGTAGAATTTAACATTTTCATATAAATCGACCGATCGCTTCTATGGCAGCTATATGATATAGTGGTCCGATCTTAATGAAATTAAAACCGTAATTCTAGAACCATAAATAACTGGTATATCTCAAAATTTGTTATAATACGTTGAAAAACAGAGAAGTTAAAATTCTTTTTACATTAATTTCGCCATCATTCCTATGGCAGCTATAGGATATAGTAGTCCGATTCCGGTCGTTCCGACATATATACTGCGTGCTAAAGAAATAAGACTATGCTGAAAATTTCAGCTCGATAGCTCAAAAACTGAGAGACTAGTTCGCGTAGAAACCGACAGACGGACAGACAGACGGACATGGCTAGATCGACTCGGCTGGTGATGCTGATCAAGAATATATATACTTTATGGGGTCGGAGATGCCTCCTTCACTGCGTTGCAAACATCTGGTCAAAATTATAATACCCTCTGCAAGGGTATAAAAACTACTTAATATTTTTGATTCGTTCAAAGTACATTATCAAAAAATATTAATAAGTATCATTTTAAAATTAAATTCATCAAAATCTTAATTAAGGTTGAAATCAGGGTTTGAACTGGCTTTCAAGAATATGAATTATGTCCGAGTCGCGTGCGACGAAAACGAAATTTTGCCCGAAATCAATCTTTGTCAAAATATTGTCTATAACAAGAGCTACAAGATTCACTTTTTGTCAAAATATAAAAAAATCTTGGAATATGTTATTTTCGCTTTTAATACGTACAAATGTCGCATTCGACATCAGAGAATTACCCATATACTCGAACATATAGCAATCGTATGCCATTAGACTATATAATTTTACCAATAATACCTTACATCGATGCTTTACAAAAAAATCATTCACGTTCGCGTGTTGTTAACGATCTCAATTAAATGTTCCTTCACTGATTTCCCTGATATCTACTTACTTGCGTATATATCTCTAACACCCTCAAAGAATCGCGGCACATATTTCTCTAGCACAGAAAGGGTTGTGTTCAGATCTTCCAGCACTCCAACTACCGCATACTGTTGTTCTACGGCAAATTTGGCTCGTTCCAGGGCACCCACAGTGTTAAAAGGACTAAAATAGGCAACAATAATAAATATAATAATTAGTAAGGTGTAATGTGTCATGTGTACTAAAAGAACTCACGTGCACTCGTAGTCGTGACCACAGAAAAATAAGCTCTGTCGCCGATGATCCCCAATCCCCTCCACAGTGACTCCCTGTGTATAAGTACATTCCTGATCGCCACTGAGGACACACGTCTCAAAGTCCTTTTTAAGCCAAGACGGATGGGGCAGAGGAAGGTCGGGAAAGGCAGCTTTACGCTCCACAAAATACCAAGGCGCTCTCACATAGTAGAACCAACTAATCACGCGCTCCACGGGGTCTCGAACCACATTTAGGTAAATGGGTTTGGGCAGGTTAAACTTGGTAAAGTTTGTAAAGCACACATGCTTGATGAAAACCGACGGTTCCGGCAGCTCGCTAATCACCTCAGCCATTTCCTGCTGCTGATCCTCAGCCAACCGAATGGTCTCCACTTTTTGCACCGCATCTCGATGGAACTGAAAATTATTACGCTCTGATAGTCGACGAAGGAGCTCCATGAACGTCTGACTTCCTACTTTTGGAACTCGATTAAAGAAGACCAAATCCATTTGCGCCTTGCGGGTATTGTTCAGATCCCGCACGTTAAGTGAAGACATCTGGGAAAGATTTAAATATATTGTTATTGAATGTCTAATGAGGCATATTGTAAAGAATTTAATTTATTCGTTACCTTCAAGTCCTTGGAGTTTGATATGCATTTTGGGGGTAAAAGGGGTATAAGGGATTTACTTAACTGAGCTCATATAATACAAAATAAATCCTAAAGAATATGGTCAATTATTGCAAATACTATTTATGTTATTAGGGATAGAGAATTTCTGACGGTTGTTTGAATTGCATTTGTACAATGCAATTGCAATTAAAGTATAAAGAAGTATTAAATATTCATGGTAGTTATATTTATTCAGTTGCTATATTCACTTAAGATTATTCTCGAGTTGAAGGGCCAGATATTGTTTATACAAACGCTGCTTGCAGAAGTAGTAGAACTCATATTCGTTGGTAAAGTTTCGTCTTACCATCTCCTTAACATCGGGATCAATGCGAGGCTTGCGATTATTTCGATTCCGATTCCGAATATGTTTGCTATTCACTGAAAAATAGGTTTTCATGAACTATTTCGTATGTTGTTGAAGATACTTGAACACTATTTTTAAAACTCGACCCCCTGGGACTACCTACGTTTGTATAGGAAACGAGCATGATTGAAGAATCGGGGGACATATTTTTCCAAGACAGTCAAGGTTACGTTTGTTTCCTCCAAAGTTCCCACCACAGAATATTCCTTTTCCACTCGTCGTTTGGCTACTTGTATAGCCTGAGGGGAATTAAAGGGCCTACAGATTGATTAATTTTAAGTATTGAAGTCTAGGAAGGGTTTACCTACTCACAAGCAATCGGCTTCATTGCCGCAAAAGTAAAGGGATTGTCTTTTAAAGTCCTGGACATAGTCCGATACTGAATACTGGACAAATCGGCACTCGGGTTCTCCACTTCTCACACACTCACTGAAACTTAGATTGTACCATTCCTCTGGCTTCTCCCGACGCCCTGGATACATCCTTCTAAATATAGCTCTCTTTACCCAAGAGCGGCGCCTGTAGAAATCAGTGATTACACGATCTATGGGATCTCTCACTAGAGAAACATAGATAGGTTTCTTGTAGCCAAAACTTGCGAAGTCCAGCCAATTGGAGTGCGCCATATAGATCGATCCCTTCTCCAGTTCACTGGCCCATTCCACTTCTGTGAGCTGCTCCTTTTCAGTGCGGGTTCTGTTCATCGTTCTCACAGGTCCGTTGAGCACCACATTGATATCATTCATAGCGGCCAGTTGCCGAAAAAGTGGCATCATTTGCTCGCTTTCCACTCGGGTTGGTCGGTTGAAGACCACCACTTCAAGACCCGCAAATCGGGTATTATTCATATTCATTAGGGTCACCCGTCCGAGCTAGGAATATCACGATTTTGTTGTTCAGCAGAGGTCCAAACTAAACACAAATGCGGGTTGATGAGACACGGAGTGTATGAAGTGTAAGTAAGACCTGCTAACAGTCCCAGGGGCCAACAGCGCTAACAGTGTTCAAGTACCGATTGAAACTAAAAAAGTAGGCTTCCATTTCCAAAACTGATTTAATTTGTTTTCTTCTTTTGAAAAACCCCTAGAAACAAAACCAATTTGGAACTGGAAATAAGACGACAAGAAACCTACACTCAAAGATATCCCTGACTCCTTTGAAAAACCTTGGAATGTAGGCCTCAAGTACAGTTAGGGTTACATTGGTCTCTTCCCAAGTTCCCACAACCGCATAATCCCGTTCCACATTTAACTTGGCCAACTGAATTGCACGTTGAGAGTCGAAGGGCCTGAAAAATACTTTCAATTGAAGATTTTTCTACGGAACGCCTTCTCCCATAACTACTTACAAGCATGCACGGCCGTGACCGCAGAAAAAAAGAGTTTGTCTTTTGTAATTGCCCTCCGTGTCTTGAACACTTCCAGGAACGTATTGACACTCGGGATCCCCGCTACGAACGCAGTCGTTGTAGCTCTTTTTAAACCACTTCTCCGATTTCACTGTGGTGTTGGGAAATCGACGATGGAGGATGGCATTGCGATAGCCACTGCGAATGTAGTAATACCAACTGATCATCCGCTCAACCGGATCTCGAACCAAGTTTATATAGATTGGTTTCGGTAGCTGATATCTGTGGAAGTTCAACCAATTGCAATGTTCGATGTATACAGTGCCAGGTTCTAGCTCGTTAATCCACAGGGCCTGTACCATTTCTTCAGCAGGCGATCGGGTGCGAGGATTATCATCAAAAGGGCCTTTGGTCACCACTGTCATATTATTATATGGCGCCATGGTTTCGGTAAGTTCCATTAAGGCCTCACTCCCAACTTTGGCATTACGGTTAAAGAAGATCACATCCAGTTGGGAATGTCGAGTGTTATTTAAGTGATCACTCCGTAACGATTCGAGCTGGATTTCGTATAGATAGGATTGAAATAGCATTTAGCCAAGTTTTCCTCCCGGGTTTTCTTAGAGGTTAGTTACATTTACTAATGAGTACTTTATTAACGAGCTACAGAAAGAACAACAACTAAAGAGAGGTCAGTCTTATACGTTTAATGGTGTATCAGTCGCTCCAATTCCTTTCGTTTAAGGGCTATATATTGCGTATAGAGGCGCTGTTTGCAGAAGTAGTAAAAGTCATATTCATGGGTAAAATTACGTCTGACCATGGCCCTGACATCTGGATCCACTTCCGGTTTTCGATTATTGCGATTGCGATTCTGTAAGGTCTTTTGGTACACTAAAAACAAAACTTTGTTTGAGCTAACTTCTTGATATCTTTATATGGGTTTCTTACTGTGGAAGATCATTTTAGCTCTTGCAAAATAACGGGGTATATAGTGCTCTAGCACGGTTAGAGTTATGTTGGTTTCCTCCCAAGTCCCCACTACTGCAAACTCCGATTCAACCCTGCGTTTGGCTATCTGAATAGCCAGCGGGGAGTTGAAAGGCCTGAAAAAGGTTTCGGGTTAGGCACACACTTCCAATAAGTTATCTCCCATTCCAGCACTCACAAGCAGTCCTGATCATGGCCGCAGAAGAATATAGATTGCCTCTTAAAGTTGCCCTCGGCATCGGTAACTGCCAATGGCACATATTGACACTCTGGGTCCCCACTCCTAACACAGTCGTTGTAACTCTTCTTAAACCAGGCTGTGGACTTCAGAGGGGCCAACGGATGATTTCGGTAGAATATGGCATTTCTATAGGAGTTACGGACGTAGTAGTACCAGCTGATCATGCGCTCAACGGGATCTCGCACCAGGTTAATGAAGATTGGCTTGGGCAGGTTATAGTCATTGAAATCGATCCAAGGGATGTGTTCTATATAGACGGATCCTTCTTCCATGTTATATACGTAGGCAGCAACCTCAGCCTGAGCCAAGCGCTTCAGTTGCCTTTTCGATTTCTTGTTCACTCCGTACTTATCCACGCGGAAATTGTTGATATCCTGCAGGTGCTCCATGAACTCCATTAGCGACTCGCTGCCCACCTTGGCGCATCTTGTGAAAAAGAGACGATCCATTTCGGCCTTGGCTGTGTTGTTTAATCGACGCGGTGTTAGGTCACCTAACTAATTAGGGGATAGGGTAAGGGTTTAGAAGCTTCATGGGAGGGTACCAAGCCACACAGCGAACGATGAGACACAGAGATGGGTTCAACGTGTACGGAAAGTGTGGGTCTAGTCTACTGATGTACTGAGTACTATTTATTGATAGGGTAAGATTTGTTCACATAATGTATCACCGACTACAATCTAAATTTCAGGCTCTAACCCAACTAATACAAGAGACCATGCTTCTCCAACTGCTTGAGATTTAGGGCCAGATACTGTTTGTACAAACGCTGCTTGCAGAAATAATAGAACTCGTACTCGTTGGTGAAGTTCCTGCGAATCATCTCCTTTACCTCAGGCTCAATATATGGCTTCCGCTTGTTCTTGTTCCGATTGGTGATCTTGTTATTATTCACTGTTTTGAGATGGGGTTTACATAAAATAAGTTATAGTTTTTGTGGTGCTACGAATTTCGGAGACCTACTTTCATACATCAGCTTGGCATTGCGAAAGAACCGAGGAATATAGTTCTCAAGCACGGTCAGGGTTATATTGGTATCCTCCCAACTACCAACTACAGCGTAGTCACGTTCCACGTGCTCCTTGGCCATTTGCACAGCAGTTGGTGAATTGAATGGACTAAAAGATCACGTTAGCTAACTTCTTGCTCCCGGAAGTATTTTATACTTTTTAAAGCCCTATCTACTTACATACAATCATCATGATGACCGCAATAAAACAACGATTGCCTCTTAAAATTGGGAATCGGATCCTTGAAGGTATGCGGCACGTACTGACACTCCGGATCTCCGTTCCGTACACAATCATTGAAATTCTTCTTAAACCAAGACTCGGGCTTTATTCTTTGGTCGGGTTTCTTACGGAACTCAATGGCATTTTTGTAGGCACTGCGTGCGTAGAAGTACCAACTAATAACCCTTTCTACCGGGTCGCGGACCATATTTATGTAAATAGGTTTGGGTAAATCGAATTCATCGAAGTTCAGCCAATTGATATGCTCTATGTACACGGTACCCTCGTCCAAGTCGGCGATATACTCCGCGGATTCACGTCTTTGACGCTTATCCATTTGCCGATAAGTCTTAGTATGTAAACCATGCTTGTCTACGGTTATGTCCTCGTTGTATTTTTCCAGGGCTAGGAAAAGTTCCAGCAAGGCCTCACTGCCGACTTTGGCGGCTCGATTAAAGAACAACACTTCGGTATCTGCATTTTTTGTGTTGTTGAGACGGTTTGCGCTCAGTAGGTGTAGCTGAAGGTGAGTTTAGCAAAAAAAAGCTTTTCGATCTTACTCAAGGTCCGGTTAAGATGTTCTATATATACTTGCCTTCCACGGATTATTAAGCGATAGATAAAACTCAATTATTCATAGTCTTCCGAAGATCAGGAATAGAAGCGATAGAATTGTTTCCTTTGTTTGGTTATTAAGCAATAGTTTTGAGTTTTAAAAAATTCAATTCAAAGGATACCATTGAACTGACCGTTAAGGAAAGTTTTAGATAGAAGAAAAATAGTATATTTATATAGCCTCAGATATATAAAATGATATTGTACCATTGAATATTTGTTTAACAAGTAAGCCGTTTTATGTGAAAAAAGGTTCTTTGAATTAAAGGATACCCCGATTTGTTGGGAAAAAGAATGTAAAAAAAATTATAATAATTTCAGTACTCTATCCCTTAAAAAAAAAGGTTGAGTTTCCCCTCTTTTCTTTATTAATAAGCTTTGTATAATAAAATATGTCTTATAAAATTAGGTTATAATAGCCATTTCCTTGGCCTCACTTAATCTGGACAAACCCTTGTCAAACTTTTTGAGATCATTCAGCTTGATGGCTAGATACTGCTTATGTAATCGCTGACGACAGAATTGATAGAATTCTATTTCGCGTGTAAAGTTTCTGCGAACCATATCGATTATGTTCTGCGAAATGTGCGGCTTCATGGGATTGGTATTCTGGCGATCGGCGTGTAGACCCGCTGTGAAAAATTGTTGCTAATTACCCTTAATTTGTCAGAGACTCTGAACTCTGAAGAAATACATAATTTTAAAATCTTTTTGAACAGAGCATGCTGGACCCTTGCAATAATGCCTTGTCTAGTCAAAATGCCCGCAAGCACATAAGGGTTTCGTTTGCCTTGCTAACTTATCTTTGATTTTGAAAATATTCCTTCTTCAGAGTTAGCCCCAAGGGAACTTACAGTAATACATTTTGGAGGCATCCGCAAAGTAGCGGGGTATGTAGGCCTCTAGAACAGCCAGGGTTTCATTGGTGTGCTCCCAAGTTCCTACCACAGCGTACTCTCGCTCCACATTCATTTTGGCCAATTGCAGGGGCAGACGAGCATTGAAAGGCCTACGGAACGGTTCGAAGGATGACAGATGTCTTGGATAAGCTACCTAACTCACGTGCACTTGAACTCATTGTTACCGCAGAAGAACAAGGTCTGCCGCCGATGGTCTCCAACACGTTCCAAATAGGAATTCTCAATGTAGGTGCAGACCTTCTCACCACTCTCCACGCACTGATCGAACTCGGTGTTAACCCATTTTGGATTGGGCATTTCCCGGTTATTACGTCTTCGCCCGGGCACAAAGATCCACGGAGCGCGAATGTAGTAATACCAACTAATCACCCTCTCCACTGGATCCCGAACCATGTTGATGTAAATAGGCCTTGGCTGCTCATGCTTGGTAAAGTTCAAGAAATTAACGTGACTGGCAAATACTGTACCATCCTCTAGGTTAGCAATATTATCGACCAGGTCGCTTTCTTCGGCGGGCTCCATAAGGGCTATTATACCTCCGTTCTGAGGATCCTTTTCCACCTGATAATCGTGAACTTTACCCAGCTGTCTCATCAGCTCAATCAGCTGCATGCTGCCAGTCTTTGGAACTCGATTGAAAAACAGTACATCAACCTCGGCCTTGGGGGTATTGTTCAGTGCCGCAGGACTAAGTTGAAGGATCTGCAAAGGTGTCGTATACCCTTGAGTTGGTTTCTTGAATGGGTGGAGGGAGTGGATAGTGAATTCAAGCAAGCTATCCAAAATGATTAGTAGCGAAAGAAGGAAAAGGCTCGTTTTGAAATTTAGGTGTAAAAATCATTTGGTTAAACTGTTTTAACTTGGTACAATTTATGTTGTTTATATCTAAAATGCTGGATATTGATCCTTATGCACAGCTATGTACTGCTTGAAGAGTCGCTGCTTGATAAACAAGTACAGCTCAATCTCGAAGGAGAAACTGGTCCTCAGATACGCCTCCACATCCTTATCCAGATGGGTGTCGTGTGATATTGTGTTTATCTTAAACCGTTCCGTGTCGGCTGGGTAAGATAGTTCAGATATAACTGAGTATGGTACGGATTATTGGAATTATGTTGTAAACCTACTGTAGTAGACCTTCCTGGCATCGGCAAAGAACTTGGGTATGTATGCCTCTAAAACGGCCAAGGTCACATTCGTCTCCTCCCAACTGCCCACCACTGCGTATTCCCGTTCCACATTCATCTTGGCTATTTGCGTAGTGACTTCAGAGTTGAAATGTCTATGTAAGAGTATCCAAAGCTCAACGAAAATCTTCATTTCAAAACGAAGTACAAACGGGATAAGAGTCCGTAGCTTTAATTTAGCTTAAATAAGTTCAAATTTAGCCATATACTTTAATAAATCGTCTGTAGAATAAGTATCTTGGTTTTAAGCATAAATTGCTTTTAAAGTTTTCAACTATTCGATATAATTGATTAATAAGTGTTCATTTCGCTTTTATTCTGACTATAATTGCTCATTAAATTATGTAAGAAATTTAAAATTTTTACAGATAATTATCCCGTTTGTACTTTTTTTGTAGCAAAATGCTTCATTAGTTAAGCATGTGTACTGTGTACTTCGTCAAAACCTACGTGCAAATTTCCGAATTTCCGCAAAGGTGAAGTGAAAACCTGCGCCAATCGCCGTTATATGGATTGTGGGCATCGAAAACACAATGTGGGGCTATCCGCTGCTTAACACATTCGTTGAAAGTAGTATCGAAATACTCCTTGGTATTTATCCTCTTATTGGGATTACGCATCAAGCCCTGAGCAAAGATCAGAGGGTGGCGCTGGTAATAGTAGGCACTGATTACCTTTTGGATGGGATCGCGCACCATGTTGATGTAGATGGGACGTGGACTATTGTGCTTGGTAAAGTTGACAAAATTGGAGTGCTCCACGTAGGCGGACGGTTCTGAGAGTTCAGACAGCTGGTCCACCAGATCCTGTTCGTCCTCCTCAGAATGTAAAATCGGCTTCGAGGGTCTCACTATATTCCGAAATGTCTCAAATCCGTTTCGGTTGCCCACGCGACTCATGAGGCGCGTCATAGACTGACTGCCGGTTTTCTCCAGTCGATTGTAGAAGATAAAGTCCCGCTCCGCTTTGGGGGTATTATTCAGTTGGGCGGCATCTAAGTTCTCCAGCTTAAATTGTGGACATAAGTAAGTCTCCGCTCTTTACCCAAAAATTCACAATTATCGACATAGAAACTAACTACAGGATGACGAGAGGTAAAGTTAGTGGAATAGAAACAACGATTTTCTTGGCTTTTTAGACATGCAAGTGTCTATTTATTGCAAAATATTGTCGATACAATCGCTGTTTGCAGAAGTGGTAGAACTCATATTCCTGAGTAAAATTGGCGCGCATTATTCGCTTGATGCGATCGCTAATTTTGGGCTTCCAGTGGTTTGTATTTTGCTTCCTAAAAGCCAAGCCCTTGATGGGTTCTACGAGGAGATTGGAGTTATATCTTCGTATCCCAAGTTACTTAATATTAATAGGGTTTTACCATAGTACACATCTGTGCTGCCCTTGAAGAAGCGAGGTATATAGTGCTCAAGCACTGTCAAAGTCACATTCACGTCCTCCCAGGAACCAATTACCGAGTAATCACGCTCAACATTCTGTTTGGCCCTTGCTATTGCTCCCGGCGTATTAAATGGTCTGGGGGAAACCTGGTAGTTGAGATAGGGAACTATGAGAATATCAAGCTACATACTCGCAAATGGGTGAGTGTCCACAGAAGAACAAACTCTGACGCTTGTGATCGGCGGAATCTTCTTTGTACATGAGCCCGAAATCGTAGCGACATTCGGGATCATGCGTCAGGACACAATCCTCAAAGCTTTTCACATAATGGGAACGATTCTGAAACTTTCCAGTGATCTCGAACATTTTCACGGAGTTCCAGGGCGTGCGTTTATAGTAGAACCAACTGATAACTCTTTCGATGGGGTCGCGTATCTGGTAAATTTACGGATAAGTTGGGGTAGTCCTTATGTGAGCAGATTATTGTTCCTACCAAGTTAATGAAGATGGGTTGGGGGTAATGGAGCGGTCTTAAGTTCATGTAGTTCATGTGCTCCACATAAACGAAGGCGGAGTCCTCCTGCAGGTCGAAAATTCTCTGGGCCTCGGTTTTTTGACGCTCCACGGACCAGTATATACCAACGGGCTTCGAGAACGGTGCTCGTTCGTTCTGGAAGTCGTTTCTTTGGCCCAGGCGTATCATTAACTCGATCAGGGTCTCACTGCCCGTCTTGGGCACTCGGTTGAAAAAGATTATATCGCGAGAGTGGAATTTGGTGTTGTTGAGGAATTTTGGGTTTAATCGCCACAGCTGCAAAGGTCAGGGCACAGATGAAAACGGGAGAACGAATCACAGGCAGACGCACAGATATCAGAACAGATGCAAATACACAGAAAGCTCTAGGCGAGGTACGAGGTATACAGAAAGCAATCAAACACTGTTTAAAAGTCAACCAAAGGTGTTTCAAATCAAGATCTACATTCTACGACAAATGAAGAGCTTTTCCTGAGCAGTAATATAAAAGGGCAGAACTGAGTTCGAACCTTATTTGCAGTAAGGAACTTACGTAGTAAAATTAGGTTTATTTTATGTGGCATCCTGAGTTGAGTTTTAATCATACATTTCACACTGGCTTAGTACTAATGAGTCTGTTTCAATAAAATTGTTCCCTGTTAATACTCTTCATTGTAATCGTTTTGCTGCTCTGGCACCAATAGGTAGTCATCTTCCCCAAATCGCTTTCCATGGCTCAAGGCGGCATATTGTAGATACAAACGCTGCTTGCAGAACTCGTAGAACTCGATCTCGTTGGTGAGATTTTTCCTCAGAATAACACGAGTCTCATCGCTAACGACTCGAGTGACATTGTTGCGATTCACTCTTGACAGACGATCTTTGCCCACTGAAAATAGGACGGGGCTTGAGACTAATCCTCAGTTTGAGGTCGATCTTTTTTGGTTTCTTACAGTAGTAGGCCACTTTGGCATTGCGGAAGAATCGGGGTATATATGCTTCCAGAACAGTCAGCGTTATGTTCGTATCCTCCCAGGTTCCCACTACAGCGTACTCCGACTCCACTGTTCGTTTCGCCTTTTGCATGGCAGCCTCCGAGTTGAAGGGCCTATCGAGGGGTGGCGATGATGAGCACATTAATGTCCCTACCTTCTTCCTACTTACATGCACAGCTTCTGGTTCATGCCGCAAAAGAATAGCGTCTGCCGGCGGTGATCGCCCACTGGGTTCTTGATCTGATCTTGGGTGAAGGTGCAATGCGGATCATGATTCCGCACACAGGTGTCCAGATCGAGGTTAAGAAACTCCTCCGACGGCATGGCCGGTGCCTTGTCACCCAACTTGGCCTGCATGTCCCGATAATACCAGGGAGCACGAATATAGTAGTGCCAGCTGATGATGCGGTCGATTGGATCGCGGACTAAGTTAATATAAATCGGCTTGGGCAGATGGAAGCGAGTGAAGTTGATGTAGGCTATATGCTGGCTATAAATGTGGGGCTTTGGCCGGGTTAGGAGCTCTGCCACCAGCTCAGTCTGCCGTTGCTTGTTCATCAATACCGTTTCGTGGGCACCGCCCTTATTTCGAGCGTGGCTGAATCCATTGATTTTGCCCAATCGAGCCATCAGCTCCATTAGAGACTGACTGCCCACCTTCGGGACTCTATTGAAGAACACAAAATCTGACTCGGCAAACTTGGTGTTGTTCAGGAGATCGGCTTCAAAGTTAAAGCCACCATCATCTTGGGTTGCCACCCCATCAGCCAAGTCATCGTCGTCCTCCTCTTCGTCGTCTTCATCGTCCTCGAAAAGAGCTGCGTCTGCCTTGTGCTTATTTTCGGGAACAGCCAGTTGCTTGTCATGCGCAGCCTTGTGCTCATAATCACCGATTTTTCCCTGATGGTGCACATGGTGGTGGTGCGAGTGGTGATCGTGATGATGTCCATGTCGGTCGGGATCTGCATGCTCCTCCTCGCTGCTCCGTCGAGCGTGTACATTATGTCCAATTTGCTGCATAGACGATATTCTACATAAGGCTAAATCTGTGCGTAATCTACCGAAGCTAGCAATCAAAAACGTCCACCAAGCTGTAGTTAGGATTAAACCGGAAAAGATCGAAGGATTACGAAAGTTAGCATAGTTTTATTTCTCTTCAACGAACCCCTTATGACTAAAGTCTAAAATTGCGGAACCCTCAGCTTGGGATTTGCGTCCAGCTGAAGCGCTATATACTGTTTGTACAACCGATGCCTGGTAAACTGATAAAACTCGATCTCCCGCGTGAGATTTAGGCTGAGCAAGGCCCTCGCCTTGTCGCTGAGAGTGGGTCTGAAGGAATTCCGGTTGACATCTCCCAACTTTTTCCTTAAAATGTAATACTCCTCCTTGGCCCCGGCGAAGAAGCGTGGAATGTAGCCCTCTAGAACCGATAGGGTGGTGTTCGTATCCTCCCAGGTTCCAACCACTGCGTAGTGCTCCTCCACATTCCTCTTGGCCCGCTGCATAGCCTCATGGGAATTGAATGGCCTGCAGATAAGTGGGTTTCGCTTGTTTTTTGCTCTAACTGCGGTGGAGTCTTAGATGGAAAATTAGCAAAGACGGGGTTGCTCTGAAGTCGATCGAGTACGTTTGGCTATAATAACAAGTCTATAACCCTTTTGGAATTTAAGACTAATTTGTGGATAATTTGATTTTCTCTTTTAATGTGCTCAAAAGGGTCAGCAAGTACAAAGATGTCAATAAAATGTTTTTTTTCTCAACAAATTTCAATGATCTAATCAACAACAACATCATATTTGATAATCTTTTTAATTTACAATTGCAAATATCCTGAGGCATAACTGTTAGCCCTCACCGACATATCGAACAACCACGCCAATAGCTATATTCCACCACCCTCTGGTACAGCTACTCACATGCACACCTCCATGATCTGCCCGCAGAAAAAGAGTGACTGCCGTCTGTGATCCCCAAGGTTGCCCATTTCCATTTGCTCGTAGACACACTCGGGATCCTGCTCCTCGATGCAGCGATTAAAGTCCTTTCTAAGCCACTCGATACTGGGCATTTTTACCGCATCTCCGAAGGTTTCCCTCCGCTCGGCCAAGTACCAAGGAGCGCGGGCATAGTAAAACCAACTGACCAGCCTCTCAATGGGGTCGCGAACCAAATTTATGTATATGGGCCAGGGCTCGTCCAGTAGGGCAAAGTCTATGAAGGCTACGTGCTTCGTGTAGGTGTTGGCCGTTGTGCTGTTCAGGATGTCTGTGTGGATAAAGTTCTTGGCGTAGGCGTCGTGCATTATGACCACTTCGTACAGTCCCTCGACATCGCGGCGGGCTTCGAAATTATTGCGCTTGGCCAGGATCTTGAGCAACTCCATCATCTTCTCGCTGCCGGTCTTAGTGACGCGGTTGAAGAATACCGTTTCCAGCTGAGCCCGCGGGGTGTTGTTTAGCTGAGCGGCGGTCAGGTGGGTTAGCTGCCGGATTGCAAAAGTTGGGAGTGCTAGTGCTAGTTGGAGTAGTTTTCAGCTTGCAGGTTTCTGCCATTGGTGGTGGGCGCACAGACACAGAGAATACACGAACATGAACGAGTCAAACACAAGTAGGACAACATACAGTATAAAGTTTTATAAAAGACGAGTAGACTTTAAGCGGTTTGCGATTTAATTTTTTGGAAGCAACAAACCAGGCACCTGGAGGCATCCCATCATCTAGGGAATTTCGCAAGGAGGTGAGCAACTCTCACAGCTGGAGCTCGTGAGCATAAATATTAATCCTCCCCATACCGGCCACTTACCTTTAATCTTTAATCTTTATAAATCGATTTTCCTAACGCGTCTATGTCGCAACTAACTAACGAACTAACAAAAAAGTCGTATTTTCAAACTGAGCTAACAAAATTCCAAGACAGAGTCGGAGTGTCGATTTCATAGTTTGGTTAGTGTTAGGAGAGGTCTCATAGGATAGTGTATAGTGTAGAAGAGCTACTAGAGTCAGAGATCAGGAGACAGATATAGGGATAGCTAATAGACTACCAGATAGCTAATTGGCTAGACTGCATATTTCTAGTGGGTGTGTGTGGAGTGTTGTTTGCGTTGTATGTGTGTGAGGTCTCAAGAGGAGAATGCTACAGATAATTAATGAGAGTCCTCGCTTGACACAGTGAGTGCGACAAAGACGGCATGAGCGAGACGGGCACAGAGAGAGAGAGAGACAGAAAACGACAATGGGTGAGATTTTTAGGGCAGGCAATATATGCTATAAGCTACAGGCTAAATGCAATATCAAACACCAAGGAGCTGAAGCTACCTTTCCACATGGCGGTCGCTTTTGATGGGTTTTCGTCGATGGTTTCTTTTTTTCCGTTTTATGAGCCACCAAATATGTATGCAACAATGTTTACGACGGATGGCAAAATGCAAAATATATCAGATATGTGAAACTGGAGCTTACCTGTCCGGTACTTTTCAGATATTGGTAGGTGCCGTGCAGGGTATTGATGTCGTCGTGCTCTGAAAGGGTTTGCAAGGGTTTATTAATGGATACGTGTACCAAAAAGTAAAAAAATATTAACAACTAGCTGTGAAAAACAAAATAAATCATCCTTTGAAGGCATTGCCCACTGACACCCCACGATTATCTCATCATAATCTATTTCGATGATCGCCCCGATTGCTAATATCGGTTATCATCTCGACCCCAATTAAATTGAAATATCTGATGACCTTAAAAACTGACGCCGAAAAAGGAAGCAACCCGAACACTTTTACTTTTCACTTGAGCCCAAAAGTGTTTATGCAATATTCGAAGGGGATGCCGGGGCCCAAGTCGAAGGCGAAGTTGAGGCCATTTACAGCTATGATAAATAAATAAAGACGAGTGCAATAAATATGCAAGCTCATGATGATTCCTTTCACTTTTCCGGCTCACTTCGGATGCGATAGGGATCATCCCCGGTGGATTTGAAAGGTTTCCCCAATTTCTTTCGGCCACAAGAAGCAAACGCATGCAAATGGATATTTCTGCGTGTCGTGTGGTCAATTAAAATGCTGATGCCAGACATTTGTCCAGTCAGTGTTTAACGCAAACTGGTAAATGACTGCAATTGATCACTTCGACGGAGAGATGCGGAAAACATCTTGATTGTCAAGTGTAGTGTGGGTCGGTCGCACCACTTTTGCTTCGGTTTCGGCTCCAACTTCGACTTCGACTTCGGTTTTTATGGCCAAGTACTTCATAATCCGCCGCGAACTGAACAAGGAAGTCTGCGTATGAGTACATCGACGAATATCCAGTCCGATTGCCTTTAAACCAGATCCGTTGTATTTGGTCAATTGGGCAGTTCGCTGGAAAATGTGAATGAAAGTGCGGCCTCAACTGGTTTCTGCCGAGTTTCTGCTCAAAACCACCGACACAAAGTCACTGAACCAAGAGTGAAATACATTTTGCGGTCGAAACCTTAAAATAGAAGGCTGCTCTCCTTTTTTATTTGTCACTTTTTAACTTGATTCTTTCGGTTTCGGGCTTGTGTGTGTTTTCGTGCTGTGCGGTTTCTAAATTGGGTCACATCCCAGTGCCAGTACGCTCTGAATGGGCTTTTGGGTTTTGGATTTTGATTTTCTCCGCTGTTCTATTACGACCTTCAATATCGCTGTAGCCTAGCTCCGGTTATTGGCCACTTGAACCGACATCTGTGTTGAAGGTGAACCGCGTAACATATGTCGCAGTCTATTGAATATGAGCCACTTATGAATACCCGGGTGGACTTATTCTGCGGCGGGGCTTGGTCAGAGTTTTCTGGTGTAAAGTTCAAGAGGCAAAGGGGTGAATTGGATAACATAAAAATAATAAATGGGAGAGATGAAAATGGTCCTTTATTATAAACTTATTAATTTGTTTAGATTATCTTTTAATTTAATTTTCTTTTATTTAAAAAAAAAAACTGTAAACTATACTAAACATTCGCGGGGATTTACCAAATAGTTATTAATGATTCCGTTTTTTCTATTTCATCGATCTTTAAAATTGAAATGTAAGTAAATGTTGGCTGAATGTTCTTATTCTCAAATTGATGTCTTCCTTATTCCGTCAAAAAATAACCTTCGAGGGGTCTAACCATAGCGCGACTTCTAGGACAGAGCGACCAAAAACCTCGTTCATTAGTTTAATGTTATGTTTCACTTCACAATCTCTCTATTCCGCCCTATCTCAAGATCAGACTCTAACATTATCCGAGCCCCTTGGTACCGCCTCTGCTAACACAAATTGCTTGCTTACTTGCATTTTCCAACTGAATTGGACCTCAACTCCAAAACACTTAGTTTGGCCAGCTAACGAACTTGGTACACTTAGAAAAATTCAATCTTTTTAATATCTCTTTTCTACTGTAGTAGAAAATAATTCACCATTAGAATAAAAATGGTATCGATATAGTAGATTATGTTATGCTCTTTGTTTTAGACAAGTAATTTGGGTGGCCTGCCATAAGTAGCGTTTAAACTTGAGTGATGATGACCAACCATTTCTTGACACTACTTTTTCGCTGTGTAGGTATAGGTACTGCTATTGCTGTTGGTGCTATTTTTATGGGTGTTTGGGTCCGTGTCTTAGTCCGTGTCTATGTGGCTGTCTAATTGAAAATAAGCTGCCCGGTTCGGTAGTGAGCGCAAAAAACTGGTTTGCTATGCATTTCAGCCAGGGGCAAAGTTGGCATTGCTACATTTTCTCAAAGATTATTTTTGCTGTTCCAGTTAAAGGTGCGGGCAATTGTTGGGCTTGTATTTTTACTCAAGAGACAATGGCTTCTGACAACGTGGAGTGCCGAAAGGTTCTTTTGATGCTTGATCTATTACACCGATGCTTGGTGTTGACATGGGATAGTTCTTTAAAGATTAGCAGCATGACAAAAGTAATATTATATACATAATCTATTTCCCTTATACGATTTTCGTTGTTAGGAAAACCTTATCTTTTAAAGTTACAAAACAAACAAATTATCCATATTGATTTAACTACATTAATGTTTTTAAAATACCTTACCAGTTGACATAGTTTTCATCTCCATAAATTAATTCGGAGGCATTATTACTGGCCTATACACAATTGAAAATACATTTTCCTAATACACATTTTTTGAAGTAGGCTAATTTAAGTTGAATAATACTCATTCAAGAGAATGTTTTGTGAAAGTTTTGAAGGAGTTAATCAGCTTAAAAAGTTAAAAAGGAATAATTTAAACAAAATAATGTAGTACAAACCATAATTTAACATTTATTTACTAGACGCACATTTCTAATTAATAAAAAGGGCTGCTAGGACAGGTCCCACGAGATGGTAATAAACGGCAGGATATAATAGCATAAAGTAATTCAAGATAAACCATTTTTTATATTTTTAATTAATGCTAATCTCCGCCAAAACTAGGTTAATTAATAAATTATTAATTCTTTGGTTACCCCACTTTTTCTCCATTCCTGAAATTAACATAAGAATCCTAAGACCCACGCCTTTCCCTGCACATTTCCAGTTGCTCATTAGGCCATGAAATTAACCAACCACCAGACAACTTGGCTTGCAACGTTCAGCACCGTTAATTAACTTAAGTCAAGTTCAATGTTGCCAGCCAAATACATGCATATAAAAATAAATACAAAAAAGAGCAGCCAGACCAAAAAACCAACAACGGCCGACAAACGGTGTCATCATCATCATGATGGCTTAAACGAGCATGTTGAGTACGTCGTCATATTCGTATCTTTATCTCGTACTCGACCCCGAGTCGTGTGAGTCAATTAAATGAAATATTTATGAATGGATGAACGAACGGCTAAGGCAAACCTTTTTGATGTATTTCACACTGTTTATTTCGTTTTGTCTTTGGCTCAGAGAAAAAACTTCATCCACTTCTCTATATGTGGGTTTTCCTCCAATATTTTGTTTCCTTTTTTTGTATTTATATTATACACTTTTTTGTTTTCTTTTTTTTGCCATTAGCCGGTATTTTTTCGGAGCCGTGAAGAGGGGCTAACCGGGGACAATTTGTAACTGTCGGCAATTGACGCGTGCGCAGACGCAAATGCAAGAGCAGCAACAATGAAGATGCCACCAGCTGTGTGGCAAACATAGCCCACAAGTGCACTCTGGGCGCTACGTCGCATCTGGCCCGACTTTATCCGCTTCCACATCATCATTATCATCATCATTACTCACTGCACAGTGTAAAATCAATTTAGTCGGACGAACCTCCAACAATCATATTTTACTATTTTGTATAGCTTTGTACAACGTTTTTTTTTAACCTTTTGCAAATTAATCCACTGATTATTCCTTCTTATCTCTCTTAAACATTCAAATTGTCATTAAAACAGTCGACAGAACATGGGGTTTTTTTTTGCATTAAAGACTAATAACTTAGCTTACTTTAAAATATTTTATTTTACAATTCTCTTAATAAATCCACTTAAATTTTTACAGATAGATTTTAAAATTGCTTTATGAGTAAAAGAGTTTTCAAAATCATTTTAAGGCATTGATCTTTTAGGGTATTTTATTTTCGCTATGCTAAGAGAGGCTTTCTTTCACTATTTCCACTAAAACTGGCGTCAGCTGACTGCCGTTGTTGTTGTTTGGCAATCACCGCAGTTAGGCGTGAAGTCTTCTGTTTTCCCTCTCTGGGCCCCTTCGGCTCACATTTTTCCCCGCTCGAAGAAAAGCAGCCAAGTGGAGATCACTTGGCACAGCTGCTGCTGCGCTGTTGGGGCAACTTTTGCCTAATTTGCAAGTGGAATTGCACGGCCCGAGCAGGCCGCAAAACTTCCGGCATGGAAATTAGGGTTTGCATTTCCAGAGAGTTTTGATTCGATTTCGGATTTTCCGCTGTTGCCTAATGACAGCGTTATTAGTTAGTTGGCCGCGGCCTAATTCGGGGTTTCTTGCTGACGACTACTGAGTGGCAGAATCTCAAGTGACGCTCTAAAAAAAGTTCATTTTCGCTTCATTTTTTATTGTTTGTGCACTCAAGTGCGGTTTAGATTTTGGTTTTTTGTCACCCGGAATTTCGAGTGTGTTCGGCAAACATTATTGTGAAGCAAAAGGTGTCAAGTGACCGCTTTGCGGTCTCTGGTAATGTGATCTTAATGGGAGTATTTCAAATACTTTAAGGGAATTTTGTTTAAAGGGGCTTTTTCTTATTTCAACATTTGCCCGATACAAAAATAAACTAGTTTGAGAAGTCATTCCCAATAGAAGCACATGAGAAATTTTTTATGCGCATCAAACGTTTTTTATATTTTCTGTTCTTAAATGTCGTATGTCAAATGAAATTTCATATTGATAATACGATTTAATGTTTGATACTGTCTTTTACCATAATAGCTCTCAAAAAGATAATAATATACACTTATGGTACCCGTGCTCATTGTATATTCAGCCTTTGCAGGCTACAATCAAGTTGAAACATATTTTAATGATTTTAAATTCCGCGTCAATTAATCCATGGATTTCTTTTGTAGGTTTTATCATTTCTGGTAAATTTACTAATTAAATTAATAATATTACATTCAATATGTTGCATAATTTAGCACAACCGCAAAAACAAAAGTGCCCCAATGTGCCAGCAATGTCAAAGGTTTAATTCCCAGTAACGCCAATAATGCGCTCTAACCCTTGCCCCGTTGACCTGTCGCACCTAAATAATTTATTAATGCACTAAAACATTGATAAAAAATGACTCTGTGTACAGAGATATGCTTAATATGTAAACACATGCATACTGTAATTAAAAAGCTCGTCGCACCAACAATCTATGCATACATCGACCATATATTATGTTGATTTTAATTTGCCAGTTTATTAGTGCTATTTCTAAAGCACACACAACTGGGGAAATATGTGTGTATACATATATGTATTTATATTTACTTTTGGGGAGTCCTTCCCTAGAATATGTCATAATTTTTTCAGGCGAAAAGCAATGTGCACTAATTTAGCTTAAAACGATCAGCTAATTTATCGCAAACGCCAACGGAAATTATTAACAAAGGCCTCCCTGAAGCTGTCCTCCTTTTTATCTGCCTCTCGTTGTTCGAGGCTTGAGGTTCAGGTCAATGTGGTAATTAAAAATCAATTGGGCGTAGCCAACTTTCAAATGCGGTATCGTACTTATTGGGGAGGGAGGATTAGGCAGTATTATCATTCGACTAATTTCTGTTCTGCCTGCGGATACATGGCTTCATTAACTGAAATTTTAAATGCTTAAACACGTGATTCAAATGTGCTTTCTTTTATTATATATTTTAATAGAAAAACTGGTCTCTGCTTTACTTTGCACAATTAAGTCTTTGTTTTAGAGTGTAAGAAGGAAAGAAGTGATGCTAGGCCCAATTTGTTCTTGTTTTGTATTTAAACTAAGATACCACATAATAATAAGGGGCGATTTCAAAACGGCGTTTGATCGTAGATATATTTTAGGATCCTTATTAGTAATTTGCTTATTTGAAAATCAGAATGTAATAATGGTCCTTTCCATATCGAGTTTACTAGGGCTGTTTTAATTTCTTCTTGAATGGATGATTTCTTCATTGAATTTTTAACAAAAGACAGTGAGCTAAATGCTTGGATATCCCCCAGTCGAATCCTATGTGCTACTAGCGTTTGGTCTTTGCTAAACTTCCTGTCCAAGTGCGATGCCTTATTCCGATACGCAACGCGAATGCAATCGAGCGCAAATTCTGGCCCACAATCTGGCCTTGTGGCCATTGTTTCGAGATGGAAATGAGATGAGGCGATGTGCGATGCGTTGGATATGCATCTGCGACTCATGTATGTGGTGGCTGCAGAGATAGGAGTATCTGAGAGATAGTGACTTACTGCCCGCATCATGTCCGCTGATGTGATTGCCGGTCAAACCGAGGGCCGAAAACTCGGAGGGCTGCAGCTTCACCTCCATTTCCTTGAGACGACTGTTCAATTTGTTCGTGTGCATGAACAGGAAGAAGGTGCACGAAATAGCCAGCAGGGCTATCAGCTCCACCGAACTGCAAGAGAACAAGCAAATAAATTGTTAGTCAAAGGTTGCTCAATGGAAGCTGCCGAGAGGGGGTCCCCGCTTATAAAGCCCATTAAGCTTTTATAATTTACGCCAAATTGGTTTTTAGCAGCTATTATTTCATTTACACTTCGAATTGCTGTCACAAACAGCCAACGTTGCCAATGGAGCGGACCGGTCCTCTTCCCCCAGGACACGAAAGAAAAAAGGCGGTATAGGGGCAAAAGTCCAGGCTCTGGGACTACAAAGTGTGCGCTGTGACAACATTTAATTAAGTTCTGAAAACCTGAAGCGGAATAAAGCGAAACAACAAAGCAAAAATCGGCGAAGGGACACCAGAAATGCACTGGTACACTGACTGAAGGAGAGAGAGAGAAGGAAAAATTGCAAAAATTATAAAAGAAATTAACAAACAATGCGGGATGAGTTGTGGGCAGTTGCTTCAAGGGTTACCTGTCAGGTGTGCGGTACAACCCGGGGATCGGGGTATGTAACGATCTTCTGGAGGTATGTTAACGAGAGTATTAGGCAGCAATTTGCATTCATTTACGTACCTATGTCGATCCTTTACTTAATATTATTCTAATGATGGTTTAGTATTATTTCAAGAAGTAAGACTGTTTATTTTGTTTTATTTGTTGTTAGTATTTATTTCTCTCTCTTCCAATTTAAATCCAATCAAAAGATTTTTCTCTCCGGGGAGACTCATGAACCAGTCCCAGCTCCATGCTCCTGTAAATATCCCATACCAGCTTAAACTACTTTCGATTGTTTCCATTTTTGCATATTTTTTATATATCAAATTGAATTCGCAGCATTCAGATTTGGCATTATTTCTGCTCGAGTCGGTAAGCCAGGTCGGACAACAATGACCCAGTTGAAAGTTGGATGTTGGATGCTGGCAGGGCTTAACCGAGTTGCAGCAGACCGGACAACCTTTTGTGGGCCCTGGTCACTCCTAATGTACACACAAAAAAATATATATTACATATATATACCTATTTTTATTTAGTTTTATATTTTGTAGTCGTTTGCCCGACGTTGATAACAAAAAAAAGTAAAAAAAAATATAACGAAAACAACGAACGAAAGGAGAGTTGAAAAATAAAACGAAGGAAAAATTGCAATGCAAACTGTTTTCTTTGGCAACTTTTTAATGCAGCTGTCCGCTGCTCCAACTGGACAGCGCCAGAAAGAAACAAAATTAAAAGCCAAAAAAAGAGTATATATATTTTTTTATTCTTGGCTTTTGTTGGCATAAATCTACGGCAGATAGCAGGAAAACTGTGCAGACAACAACAGAAAACTTAAAAAAGGTATCAAAATAATAATGACAATAAATGCGGCCATAGAAGGGAATACAAATACAAGAAATAAACAGGGCACCAGGCGAGGCCAGCAGACGAAAGCTTAAATACACTTCAGGTGCAACTTTTATTTTTATTTTGGTAAGGACTGCCACCAAGTTCAGGAATACATGAATTTTATTTACAAAATCTATAGATTGTTTAATTAAACAAAATAATAAACGTAACCAATGATACCAATGTAGTCTTTTAATGCAAGGTACATTTATTTTATTGTTTGTATATTTCATTATTTATTAAACTTTGTATATACATATGTATGTAGGCCATTTTTTTTTAATTTCGTATTTATAATTAGGGAATTGCAAGTCAATTGAAAAATTTAACAAACCCGCTAGAAAGCTAAATGATAGCAAGCGGTCTCCCATACATCTCCGTTCGAGAGGTCTTGTTTAGTTTGTCATCAGGTGCACAGAGTAATTTATCTCAAACGACTGCACTGGAGCTGCTCAGCTGGGCAGAATATCAAAGAGGAGAAACGAGGGACTCTTGGAAAAATCCCAGGTTTGACTTTAGTGAAATGTATCTGCCGGATAGACAGATGCAATTGATAGCTGAAACACTGACCATGGGCTAACCAGAAGGGGGGGAAAAACGCTCAGACGGTCACCTGCTGTGCGGACCCAGCTCAAGTTCTTAAGTAAGTATATAGTACATATTTTTGGGGGAGGCTTCATTTCATTAGCCCACAGTGGCCGCCAAAAGTTTGCTGCTTATGTGCAGGCGAATGTTTCAGCTCGGCATTTATGCGCCACGTTCTTTTTTCGCCCAACTTATTGTTAAAGTTGACACTAAAGTGCCCCGCAAATCCCACTTAAGCGCTCTAGCTGCCGAAACTTCTACTTTTTCTTCTGCATATCCCAACTTTGTTACTTAAATACAAATGTGGTCGAAATAATAGATAATAGATAGTACTCAAACTGAGTGAATATATTTTTTTGGCACATCAAAAAAAATTACTTAAATTACAACTCATACTACTGATTGATACATTCATCTGCACTTTTAATTTCCAAATTAATATTACTTATAATGAATCCTTATATAAATAACAAAATCTTTTTTCCACTCACAGTCTTGATAAGATAAGATAGGATATTAGGATAGGTTGTAACAACAGTATTGTTACTACTATTCTGATCGCAGCTGTATTCCTATTAATTTTTTTTTTTTAGCTCAAAAAAAAAGTCCGAAATTTATTGACATTTTGTTTGCTACTCCCATTGGATCGGCGGCGTGTAAATGCCGAAAGTTATGTGATTATTAAAATAATTTTACGTGACTGCGTCGATTTCTTTTGGACATTTCTAGTCGGAGTGCCGGGGACTTGTAGGGTTTAGGGGGTGTATTTCGCCTGGGTCCGACTGCAGTTCGTTTGCTGCCACGTAGCACATGTGCAGGCCATTAGGGACCGGGAACCAGGGACCTCGGCCACACTTGGTTCGTTAGCGATTTTTTTTCGGCAGCCTCAACACACTACTACATACTATATGCGATACGGGCTCTATTTCCCTTGCCCTGAGGGGGCGTTTGGGCGTGGCAAGGGGGAAGTGATGAGGTTCCAAGAGTAATGGCTTGGAGCTCGATTTCCACAGTGGCACAGTTGGCTGCAACTTCATCAAGATGATTGAAATATGTGCGTGCATGTTGGTAATGAGTGAAATGGAACGGATAGTTATACGTATTTATAAGATAAGCTGGCTTTTTGTACCAAGAATTTTGGCTTAGGCTTGCCCAAATGGCACTTAAGCAAACTTTGGTTTTGCTAACTCGAGGTCTAGCAAATTCGGCCTTATTTAACCGACACAAATCGAGACTCGACAATTATGCCAGATAACAGATCATTTGTCAGAAGATAAGTGCAGCAAGTTATGTACAGCTGTTTCTGAGACCTCTAGATACTTTGCTGGGGGTTATAAACTAGCGTGTCTCTGAATTCAGACTTGTGAAGTTCTAGTGCATTCATTCAACTTCAGCTACGCTTTATGTTGGAGGGCCAGAGGGAGGACTTCTTACTCCTTTCTTATGTGTGGTTTTTTAACTTTTTATTTTAAACTTTTTATTAGTTATTAATACTCTTATTATTTCACAATAAAATACAATATATTCTTGAATTCTTCTATTCTATCTTATTAGCATTTAGCTATATGAGAAAATTAGGAAATCATTTGCTTTTTTAACTACAATAATTAAAAAAAAAATTATTAACTTAGTATAAATAGTTGCGGTTGAAAAGGTAAATGGCTTGCATTCCAAACTAAACTCTGCCTAACTGTAAGTCTATCGGCCATGACTATAGGTACAAGTACGGTTGCTTAGATCATTTCTACGGTTCATGCATATCCAGCAATTTCTTCTTGGAGAATTCAATTCCCATCTCGGAGTGGAGAAATTATAGAATCAGCGAGAAGTTGCCTTAGAACGGAAAGTTCAATGGCCAAGATGCTTTCAGTTTATCCGTCAGCGTTTGTTGGCCAACGGACCGCACCTTTCACTTCGGCGGGAGGGAGACAGATGGCAGAGGAAGAGCGAGAGGGAGGGAGATATGGAAATGGAATAAGTCAGCTGCCGTTGCATGCAAATTGCTCGCCATTTCCGCTCATTGTCATTTGACTGCCCATACACGTAAGCGCAGGCACCAACTCCCGACTACCAACTGCAAACATAATTTAATTAAACGATGGCAAATTTTCCAGCTAATCAAACTGTAAAGCGGCGAGCGACGCGACCAACCAAATTGCAGCCAGTTTCCAAGGCATTAGAAATGAAGATTGCAAAATGAGCGACACACAGGAAAATACAGTCTACATAAAATATATAGAAAATGTGTTCAACTCAAAAATATTATTATTTCTTATTATTATTTCTCAAAAAGTTCACTTTACTCAAATGAGATTTGATTCTGAAGACCTACTGAAAAAAGTAACAAGTAATTAATTAAATACATAATTGTTGAACTCAGAAATGTTTGCAAAAATTTGGAAGCACTGATAAATCATAATTATTAAAGCCATTGAAAAAATTCTATTGATAAATGTAAATCGCTAAAAAATGTTATATAAATATTCTTTGACCAAAACTTCCATGACTTCGTTGTCTGGAATTATGGAATTCGCACTGCAAACAACCACTCGAAATATGCCTGGGTGATATACAATGAAGCAACCTCAACTCCAGTCGCAGATCCCGCAAAAGAGCTCCATCTTGGTTGACTTGCAGAGCAGGCGCAACAAATTGTTCGAGACATGAAGATTTCTTTCGCAATGAGCCCGATTTCGGTGGGGGAGCCGCGAAGATGAAAAATCCGAATAGCGCTTGGAAGCCACACACTCCAATCAATACACGCATTAGGCAAGTTTTCGAAAGGTGTTTGAACCCAGATATGCCCCCGGGCCATCGGTATTAGTGATAGAAGTGGCCAAACAAGTTGAAAGAACGCGAAGGCAAGAATTATGAAATCATGGGCTCGGAGAGCACGGCTAGAAATTCTGGCGCAGACTTAGGTGGAATATTCTTTTGCCAGCATTAGCATTTTGAAGGAAACGCCTGGCACCATGACATAACCCAGCGCTTGGCGGCAGATCTTTTTATAACTAGTTTGCCCCCGGGTCACACAATGATTTGCCTGATTTAATATGCAAAAAAATTGAATTTTTTCCCGAAACTTATTTTCGTTTTTTTTCCCGTAACCAAAGTTCAACAAACTTTCAGCCACCATTTTTTTGGGAACCTTTCGCCTGACTTTTGGCTCGCATTCGCAATCCATGAGCACTTCATTAGGCAATTTTCGTGGGTCCGGCTCAAACCCCCATTAAAATTGTCAACTAAGGTCAGTTAATGAGGCCTTCCGAGTTGGTTGTGTAAGCCCGTAGGAAAAGTGTGTGAGAAGCGCATAGAGAGGTGCAATGAGGTCAGTTGGGTCAGGGTTCAAGCTCTTAAGCGACTGGTTCCGTTAGGGACGAACCGAAAAAAAATGTGGGCCCATTTGAGTTCATAGGAAAGCAATTTTAAGATAATTTCCCGGGATTTTATCTCCTAAGATGTTGCGAAGACAAAGAGTTGTACAGAGCCTGACTTCGTTTGTGTTTCTAAAATTAATTGAGCCTGTGAGCTTTGAGTTCATTAGTTGATGATTTGATCTTTAGGCTAAGAAAAACGCTTTTTCGTGAGAAGTCGTTTTTACTACTACAGACGCTAAGAACATTGGATTGTGTTAGCCATTCTTATGCCTACAAAAATAGCTTAAGAAGTTTATAACCACAAAGACCAATTTGTTAGCAAAGTTTTTCAGCCAACAAAATTTTAGTATGTTTATTATGGAGCACACAGTTGGACCGAATTGTCTTAATTCTGCATAATGTATACGAGTACAAATTGGTTGTGATTCAGAAGTCTTGTACATAATTTATTAAACAATTTACAAATATACTTACATATCATATATAATGTACATGTGTACTTTAACCCATATACCACGATCTAATTTGGCACATTTCATCACATTTCCCCAGGGCTCGGCTTCAAGTGCCGCAAGCAATGTTCCCTGTGGCCCACTCCCAATTAAACTATTAACTCTGATCTGATAGCAGGCTCCATGACATGGGCCGGCATATATTTATCTACAGATAGCCATCAGGTACAGCAACGACTCAGGCTGGTCCTAAATCTGGGCTTGGAGCAAAACTAGGCCAAATGTAATTAAAGTGTTCTACGTGCCTCTTTCGATGATTTTCGGTTTTACTTTGGCAGCTGACGCACAGTGGGGTATTGGACCCGAAAAGTGGCGATTAATTCAAAAAACGATTTTTGCGTTTGATACATTTGATTATATTTTCTTGTTAATACATAAAATTCTGCATTCAACCGTATATAAATTTTTCTCCTCAACCTAACAGAGGCTGAGGAATCGGTTGTCAAACTTGCAATATATTTTCGGTGTCTTTAAAAAAGTAAAAAGAGTCGCCTTTTTTAAACATTTAAAAAAAAAATTTTGCTTTATTAAACGAAAATATACGCCAAAACTGTTATGCAATCTCTAAGATAATATATTTAACTATTTTTTAAATATTTTTTTAAGATTCTAACTTTCAATTTTATAAATAAAATTATTGCAAATACAAAAAATGCTCTAAAAATTCCACATTTTTAAACTTTAGGTAGACAAAAAGTAATGCGCCACGCGGTCCCATGCGATATTTTAAATGAGGTGTTATTCCCTAGATATTTAGCTTAACCGCCTCATTCACACAATTTTGCACAAATTTGCACAAATTTGTTCAAATTCAATTTTAGTGGATATACTGATAGCGCGCACACTACAAGCGCGGGCGTCGCGCTGCCAGCTGAGTTTCTAAAACTTGACGAGATCAGTACTGGCGCCCATGAGACTTCTTCAACAAATAGATACTTATTTAGTGAAGATTGAACAAACAAAGATTTCCAAAAAAACCGAAATTAAATAAATAAACAACAACTTAAGTAAAAATAAAATTTTATTTTTTAAATTAGTGGGTAAGACTAAAAATACCAAATGAAAATCAGTTTTTTGTGTTTTTAGTATTTTTTATGAACATTTTTCGAGTTTTTATAAAAATTAGTTGTTCAATGTTAATAAAATTTTGTAATATTATTAAGTCAATAATTATACACAATAAAAAATAATTTTTTTTTTAAAACTTGGTATTCTTAGTGGAAAATTAAATAAATTAAACTATTTTTTATATGGCAGGTATAAGATATAGTAGTCTGATTCTGATACAATTTTCCCTTAAAATCTAGAGTATTTTGAAACTTCTTATGTAAAAATTTGGTTACAAAATTCTTAAAAACAAAAAATATTTTCATACTAAAACAAATTTTGAAATATTAATTTTAATTTTAAAAATAAAAAAAATAATTTTATTTAAAAACAAACAACTTTTTTTTACTAAGATTTATCATATCTAACAGAAAAAATAAAGTCTCCATCCAAAATATGCCCACCTGATTTGATCGCCACTTTTCGGGTCCAATACCCCACTGTGTGACGGTGAAAAAACTGACCCACATCTTCGAGTATTTTTGGGAGCCAGCTCAGACGAAAAGTGCGTACCGGAAACTGTGTTTCGAAAATGTAACCGAGGAAAATCGAATCGAAGTTTTTAGTTGCGGCTGATTGAGTCAATTGAGCAATTGAATTTAGTGACGGCACCGAAAGTGAAGTAAAGCAATATTTGAAAATAACAAAAAGTGCGCCACAGTAATAATAATAAAATAATATTTTGATTAGAAAGTTGTATAATCTGAAGAGAGACGAGCGCGAACGATTCGAGTCATGTGAATTTTTTATGCAATTGTTTTTCTTTACAGTTTTCAGTTTTCAGTTTTTCGGTTTTCGGTTTTGTTTTTGCACTGCCATCCCGACTGGCAGTGAGAAAGAGACGGAGAGCCCGGGGGCGGCTGATATTGTATTGTATAAGTAGCTACAGTCGCTATAGTCGCTATAGTTTTCAGCAGCACGAAAAGCCACCAAAGCTTGGCATATGATTTAATTGAAGCCACAAAACAAAAGCACCAACAACCATCCACAGATTGGAACTGTGTTTATTTTAATTTCACAAATGTTATGCCATTTTTGAACTACATTTTACCATTATTCTCTGTATTTTTTCTGCAGTCGCCGCTGCTCTTTTATTTCGTTACTTTTTTGTGGTTTGTTTACTCTAATAACAAGACCCTGTCAGCATTTAAAAACTCATCAAAAAACAGTTTTTCTCGTTTTTCATTGCGTTTTATGCGGCAAAGTAATTGTGATAAATTTTAAGTAAACAAGCGAACGGAACAAAAAAAGTTGGGTCAACAAAATTGCTTTTAGACTATGTTCAAGCTGGGTGAGAGGGTCTAGCAAATTTGCTTGGACCGTAATGGAATTTCGGTAGTGGCTTTCACCATTAAAAGCTTTAGCAGTGTTTAATAAGATAAGATAATGCATTAAATTACATTGAACTCGGGTCAAGTTTTAGCCCTTAAAGCAATTAAATTTATAATGTGAATGGTATATTTCTGGTGTATGTTTATTTATTTTAATAAGTACGTATATATCAATTTTATGAGATGTTAAATCTTCGCTTGTTTGTTTTAAATTTGTTGCTTGTTTGTTAGGTTTGAGGTCAAATTTGGTTATTTATAAAATTATAATAAAACGCAAGAAGACCTCCTATTAATAAGAAATAGTTTATATATTATTAATTTATATTCAATCTTGAAAATTAGTGCCATCATGATGTTAACTGTTATCATTTAGAACAATATTAACTTTGCAGCGCCTTAGGATCTTCTTTTGGTCATAATATTTAGTATTTTCACCTTTTTTCCATGCTAGCCCGCCATTAGCTGCCGCAATTTAATGAGTGCAGCCTCAAAATCCACATACAATTAAGCCAAATGGCGACGACTTGCTCGAAATTATTGTAATCTTCTTCGGCACGCTCAAGTGTAATATAATACAACAAAATAAAAGTTAATGACTTTGCCAGCCGAAGCGTTCAACCGCCGCAAAATAATAATCAAAACACAACGGTTGCTAGAGATGCTGGCAGAAAAGGAAAATAATTTCGAAGGCATTTCACGCCTGTATCGAATATCGTAAATCGCATATCGTATGTTATAAAGTGGCGCTTAACACGCACTTGAAAATTGAGTTGAATGCGCGGGATTGGGTTTTATCCTCCTCTCTGTCCCTCCTCCTCCCCCCTTTATCTACTCTTCCACATCTCTCTATTTCTATTTTTGTCTTCTTTCTCTTTCATGATTTACTTCCATCCATCAGCTGGCTTGTTGCAAGAAATAATTCACGTTTCAAATAGAACGTGATCCCATAAAAGAGAGCAGAGTTAAAAATGAAAAAAGAAAAGAAAAACAAAATCCGAACCGGACACAACATTCTGTGCTGCGAAAAAGTCTTCGTTTCGATCGAAAGGCTAACTGCGGTTACTGTGTAAAAGACGTAAAAAAAAGTGAAAAATCCAACTCAACTTTCAATTGCAAATTGTGCGGCGTTTTCAAGAAACGTGCAACTGCAACGCTCCGCTGCAAATCTGCGAACCTGCCACTCCCCCCGCCCAACGACAAATTGTTTTCGCCTAGTCCAATACAAATGCAGATACAGATAGATAGTTACAGTCAAACGTCCCTCGGTTTAACTATCTTCAATCATTTATATTTAAAAATATAAATATCCCAAATAAACTTCAGTGAAAGTCTTACTAGAACAATTTATATTTCAGCTAGTAAAATAAGTTTATGCAAAGTTACCATAAAACTATGATGTAATTAAGATAAAATTGACAAAAATTCAATAAAGCGTAGTTAGACTGTATCTGGGCAAATCGGCTTTGGCTAAAAGTCAGAGTCACAGTCATGGTCGTTGAATAAAAGTGTCAATCAGGCCAACAACATCTTCATTATCGCCTTCATCATTATTAGTGGCAAGACAATTTGCTTTTTTGTTTTCAAATTTTGCTTTACCCAAGACAAAAAAACGTGAGGGCAAAATATTGAATGGAAAGTAACTTACAAAAGCGACAGCTGTCTAAAGATATGCTGTACTAATATTTACTCAATGTTTTACTGAATAGTTTTTGTATTCTGGAATTAACAATAGGGGTTCTTTGTAGCGGGATGTTTTCATAATATTAATAATAGTTATTAATTCTAATTTCTTGTTGCATTTCTGGTCTTAAAGATAAAACCAATATTTTTATGAAAGTTTATTCAATATTTTATAAAATAATTCCATTTTATATTTAATTCTTTGAATTATTTTTTATGTGATTTATTTCTAATAAATATTGTTTCATGAAGTTTGAGCTGGAGGCGAATCAGTAAACTCTTTAGCTGCCCTTTGGTCATTTTTTATTTACCATATGAAAACCGTTTAGCTCGTTGTAAACCATTCAATTAAAATGCTAACTCACTTTGTAGGGCAAGTTCCACTTTTCTTGTTGTGCTCCCATTTAAATTCCCTTTTCCATTCCTGTGCCATGTGCATGCCAAATGCAAAGGGAACGGGTGAGGTGAAGCTTCATTTGGCTTAGATTAACGCGGCTTGTAATTAAGTTGTAAAACCTACGTGCGGGCTTTTCAAGTATCTGGCCCCCACATATAAGAGTCCTAAGTACACAACACAGTTGTGGGCGGAAAGGAGTAGCAAACTTGAGCCAAAAATGAAACGGGAAATTCATTGTGCTTTAGTTTTTCTTTGACGCACTTGGAAAAAGACTTGCAAAGGAAAAAATGGGTCAATTTAATTGTCAATATAAATTTTCAAGTCATAATCTTTTAGATCAGGTTAAATATTCTCAAAAACGAAAAGTGTGTTTTTCAAATTATATCGACATTAATTACGACACATTTTTCATTAAAATGTATATTAATATTAAGTTTTTCAGAAATATTTCTCTGGAATCTAAGAATGACTCCTTAGAAATAAATAAAAGATTTCTGACTTAGGAATTCTCTGAAAATTTGTGCTGACAATTATTATTAAAGGTGCACATTTTTCTTGAGTTTATTTTTGTGCCTAACTCTCTTTTCCTTCACTATTTTTTCCAGGCATTCAGTCAAATTGGAGGTGTTGCTGCTCAGGCAAGCGTTCGTACTACCTGCTCTAAGTGCTGAGCGAGATGTTGACGGCGTCCATTAACACACTCCAATTGTCATTTGTTTTGCAGCCGGGCTAGAATTTGTCCACGGAGAGAGGCGATGTGTGTTGACAATTAACGAATTTCATATCATGGCCATAAATCAGCACGGGCTGCTGAAGTGTAGAGTAGCCCTCGGCAGGGAGGATGCCAGTGTAGTGTGCGCCAAATTGCTTTTGTGGGTCAAATTGTAAACAATTAACTGTTATGGCAACTGATTTCGCAGCGGTTTATTTTTAATGCGATAATGGAGCAATGAGAGCGGCGGATTTTGGAGGCGGTTGAGCTTGAAGAGTCATCATAATGATAATGAAAATAATTTGCCATTTAAGTCTAGGTTTTATAATGGATTAATGGTTTTCAATGTCATTGTAGCAGTGCTTAACAAATCTTTAAAATATATCATAGTCTGAGTCTACAGAAATGTTGAGAGGGCTGGAGGTGAATTAATTTCAAAGTTGGTTCTTAGTTTCATCGAATCCTTCGAATCTTTTGAAGGCGTATTTTTGGGATCGTTTGATTTGGTTCCCAATTAATTTCGTACGTTCATTCGATTAGAAAAACTTTTATAAGTGGCAAGAATATTGGAAAATTATTTACTTTTCAAAAAGTCCGCACAAGATGCCAGAGGGAGAAGAAAAGAGATGTAAGCCTCTCATTCACCCCTCCTGCTCTCACTTACTTAACTTGCTGCGAATGTTAATAACATTTTGTATCAACAACACCAGCTACAGCCACAGCAAGAGCAACAGCAACAAACAAAATTTACGCACTCGACAACAGAAGCGAACAGCGCGACAGTTTCCTTTAACGAGCTCATCCTTGTTGCAACCAGCGCACGTGACGCCCACCGGGCACGCCCCTTTCCTGGAGAGACAACCCGAATTGAGGCTCGAACCGCTGCTCCTTGGAGTCCCCATCTCTTTCGGTGCCCTCGCCGTCGTCTTCGTTGGTGCTTACTTTTACTACTTGACGCTGTCATTTGCGGCATTGCAATTAATTTTTGCCTGCTCTCTGTGAACGTGTGTGCGTGTGGGAGGGGACGGAAAAAGGGGAGTGGCAAGAGTTACATAGAGAAGAACATGAACCGCCCTTTTAAATAATATAAAATCGTTATAATTGTATAAAATAATCGTTTAGGATATCTATCCTATTAGTTCACTCTAGACGATACGTTTTTTTTCTCCTAGTTTTGGTATCATTGTTAAGAATCTAAAGATGTAGAAAATGTAAAAATATTCTATTATTATTCTTTTATCAGCACATGCCAAATCTACGAATCAAAAGGTATTTTAATATAGAAAATATTATAGATATAAAATAATTTTCATGCATTAAGTATGAACTCTTATTTAATTTAAATTTTTACTAATAATAAGTATCGTAATGTATTTTTTCAATAAATTAGCTAAAAATTGTAAACTATTTTTCTCTCTATGCGCGGAGTGAGAATATGTGGGCGGCTCCGGGGCCAAATAACTTGGCCCACTAATTTCTGATCTCTGGCTGCTGCAAACAACAACAGCAACCAACTTGCGGGTTGGGGGATTAGTGGGGACGGGTTGGAAGGGTGGCGCCTTCATAGTTGTCAAACGCTCCTCATTTAACGCCTGCATGGACTCCAAAGTGCAAACGGTGTGGGGAAAATATTGTGCCTTGCGCTGGAAATTCGAGCTAGCTTTTCCGAGCTGCCATGCCCATGATAAGCATTTGCATTGTTGTCATTATTTTACCTGAGACGCCTGGCGACAGAGAAAATTGATATTGACAAAGAGAGTTTAAAGATAATTTTCCAAAGACTTGGTAAGTGGGCATATGTTAGGAGGTAGGGGGTATTAATAAGAGATTTGAGTTAGGGGCTCTAATAACTTAGAGTGCACTCAATGTTTAACTAAGGTCTGCTTAAGATCTAAATCATTTGGTCAAAAACGAATTTACATTTTATTAAGTTGCTTAAACCTGAAGAGGTGGGGAATGAACTTCCTATTAAAAAAAATTACAACGTAGGTTCCATCCTTAAAAAATAGGGTAATTTAAGCAAGCAAACAAGATTTGCTTGTGGAACTGGTTCAAGGTAGGTGGATCGAAGGAATCCTTTTTTCATTGCAGCTGCCCAATACACATTGCTCACATTCGCCAATTTGCGTTAAACGAAACCGTGTCAGACGTGCCCGCCTGGGGTCTGAGAGGGTGGCATTAAGTATTAAGTATTTGTATCACTCCTTGACTTTCACATGGCGAACCCGATCCTATTTGCTGCTTATTTGTGATGTAAAAAGAGCGGGCCGACTGACAGAAACTTGCCATTCAAATTGGTGTCAACCAGTCATCTGGACGCCAAAGAAAGTGGCGCCAACGACCAGGCAAAAAGTGCACTGGAAAAAAGTAATTTTTTTATGCATAGGTTTTACCATAACAAAAATCATGAATCACTCAATATTATTTGTTCCTGCGTTATTACCACGACAATAAAAATATAGTTATGTGTGATTTTTCCCAACATTAAATAATAGTAGAATTTCTTTTCTGTGTGGCTGCTGTTTTCTGTCTTTTTCGCCACCGCTCTGGCAGAGATCTTAGCTGCAGTCTCCGTCCGAATCCAAGTCGCAGTCCCAGTCACAGGCGAAGCCAAAAGTGGGTCGCCATCGTCTCGGCAACTCGTTTAACCGGCGACAGAAGGAAAAGCTCGCTCGCACATAAAAATCTCGAAGAGAAGGAACAAAAAGCACAAAATAAAATGGATATGCATCCTGAGGGACATCTTTGACTAAACGAGACTAAGCTGCATTAAAATTAAATTTTATTTGCAGTTTTATTTGTCTCCCAGCTCCGCCTCTTGTTTTCGAAAAGAGGAAGTGAGTGTGGAAATTAATTAAGCAATTCAATTTCCCTTGCAGGTATTTGTCTGTCGTATGTTTGCCATTGCATTTATGTTAATTGGAAGGCAGGGGATTAGAGAAAGGATCTTGAATATGTCTAACGGCACAGTTATCTAGGCGGTGAAGCTGAGCAAATGAGCTCCTAGAAAGTTTAGTTTATCTGTTCTAATCAACAGTACTGGAAATGCAATTAATCACTCTAGATATTTATTTATTGATTCGAGTTCAAAGTGCGACAAGAGATGGGTTTTATCTACATCATTTAGAATGCTTTTTTATCAAATGTATATTCGAATAAAGAAATATGTTTTTGTCTGATTAAAATAGATCCTAAAAGTCATTATTGTTTAGTTCTAATAAAAATAATTATTATATTGTGTCTATTCTTTATACTTTTCTAATATTTCAAAATAGTATAAAAACTAAATGAGTTAATGTACGTTAAACACTTTGAAAGCTAATAAAAATTGTTTTTGTTAACCTATCCCCTCTTTGCTTGAATTGCTTGTAAAAAGATATCAATATTTCCCTCCAATAGAAGTAAACATAACACAAATTTTAAGTGTCTTGCCCAAGTCATGGTGGCTTTTTTGAAATCGGTTTCGAAAGCAAATTTGCCTAAAAATTAATTTTAGCTACTTGAGGTCCGGCTAATTAAAAAGATATATGAACAACGTCCGGGAGGGACTACGCTTAAGCTCTGCCATTATCAAAAGCATCGAAATGCAGCCGGACAAGGCAAACAAAAGAGCTAAGCTAAGCAAGCGCTAAACTAAACTCAGCTCAACTCACCTGGCATCATTGGCTTTTGTTTAGTGAAAGGCAGGTGAGTACCTGCTGCACCTGCCGCCAGTCGAAGGCTCCGCCTAATATCCAAACATTTGTTCAAGACTCTAAGACAGTTGCCGTGGAAAGTACACGCACAGCTTGCGACCCCATCAAAACATCTTTCCACAGTCATTCCTCAACCGAATCCGGATCGAATAGCTATCCGTTTGCCCCCGGGACATGAAGCATTTTTTGGGCGAAAAAGCGCCCTGAAACCCCCTGCCCTTCAGGTGGCAACAAAACGAAATGATAGCAAGATTTATGATTTACGAACATGATGTTCGGTACATGTCCGATAAGCGATCCGAAACGAAGGCATCATTAAAATCAATTTTGACTCGCCAACCTCCTTTCACCGCGTTCAGAGTAACAGCTGCTACACGAGGGGGTAAAATTGGATTACAACTCTTATTGGGGGTGTTCAATGGCAAGTTACAACATCCGACATTCATTAGGGATCAATTTAACTTTCTTTTACAGGGCAATTCCAATTCGTTAACTCTTTCTGGGGTCGGCAATTCAAGGCAATCAAATCAAGGCTTTAATAGTCCGTGAACTTTATTGAATTATTGCTGGTGCTGTAAGCTATCTAAATTTTTCACAATGGCGTTCAAAAATTATGTTTATAATTTACCAAAAAGTTAATCTATCTAGAAATTGATTAAATTCAGACAAGAAGCCTTGATTTATGGACCTGAGGACAAGGGAAAGTTCGAATTTCTAACAAACTGTAACTTATTTTTAACAGAGAATATAGCGTAATAAGCGAATCTTAAATATAAATCGTAGATAGCAGTAGAGTATTCTAGACGTTCAAAAAGATAAAAAAAAATGGTATAAAAATTAATCTACGTCTAAACAAAATGGAACCATAAGCCCATAAGCTGCCATCACTCATCATTCACTCATCTCCCACCTATCTTGGACTTACTCAAGCCTCTGCTCGGCTTTAATAACTCTAATATTTCGTCCCAATTGCCATTTAAATCTGGCATGACCACTTCGAGAAACTGCAGTCAAGATTTTTAGTTTTTCCCCACATACTTGTCATGCCTAGGCCAATCCTCCTGGCAATTAAAAGACCGCAGAGAGCGCAATTAAAAAATATTTAATTATAGTAAGTCTCTGGATCTTCCTTGAGCTGTGGACCGATTTTCCGTATGTGGTTTGGCCTAAAAGCCAGCGAGAGGCACATGACTTGGCCGGGCTGGCGGCTTCATGTGGTCATTACGTCATGATGCAGCTTTTGGAGTGGCACAGCCAAAAGGCAAGCGGCACGGGGAAGGCAGCGGCACGGGGAAGCGGAAAATGGGGAAAAACTTGTAAGTCGGGGCAGACAAAAACCGCATATTTGTCGTGAGCATTTTGTTACAATTTCAATTTTGGCCTGGTCCATTGTTGGGGGTCGGTTTCTAGACTCCACTCTTGATATGCTCACGGAATCTTGTAGTTTTATTTTATTTTTTCGCCTATTCGTTTAGGCGTCGCCTTCGCCTTTTTGTTTCGACTACTCGGCTTTTGCTTGCATTTGAAAGTGCATTTGTTTCGGTCTTGGCCAATATTTGCCAACTATCAAACTGGTTTATTGCAGTTTTTTCTAGTTTTCTTAAGCGTTGATGAAATGGCCTTTTCTAGTCAGACAGCTCGACTTCTCAAGTGCAAGGGAGTGGAACTGAAAACGGGAAAGTTTAACATCTTCGGTCATCAGCTAAGCTGTTTTTAACGGCTAAAAGGATCATAACAATTGCACTGGTTGTAAAATAATTAATAAGGTTTCTTTATGTATTTTATTATATTATTACATAAAACCTAACCATTTCGAAAGGAAACATAATGTGAAATGGAATATGAGGAAAATAACATAAATTTATACGTCAAAATTATATTATTCCCAACAATAATTTGTATACCCTTTGCAAGGAATTATAATTTTACTCAGCCATGACCGTTTTGCAGATAGTCTTCGTTCTATTGCATCGGACCACTATATCTTATAGCTGCAATAGGAATGATCGGACCAAGTAAGCCGATTTTCGTAATTTTCAAGGATATCAGATTAAAACTTTATAAATAGTCTTCCAATTTAATTATACTTTTTAAATTTCATCCAAATCGGACAACTGTATCTTATAGCTGCCATAAGAACGACCAGGAAAAACTAGTCGATTTTCGTTGTTTTTTATAGTTATCGGGCTAAAACTAAATATATAATTCTTAAATTTTATTTGTATTATTATCTGCAAAGACTAGCTTCCTTTCATTTAAATAACTCATTCCTTAAAGATCCCCAAGTAGATTTTGTAAAGTTTTTGAAAAGTAGTCCCTCGTAATAGCAACCCAAGACATTCTTAAAAGTGCTAATCAATTTCCATTGGCTAATTTCTTTCAACAGTTTTTAAAAGCTTTATAAGCATGTTAATTTAATGTTGTCTGTTTTTTTTCTAAATCTTAAATTAAGAGAAATTGTAAGTCTTGTACCTCGAGTGTAAAAGCTAATAGCCAAAAAAAGGAAATGTTTATATTTCCAATTATCGCTCAAAGTTCTTTGATTGCTTCGCTGCCAAAAAAGTGAAAATAGTCATAAGCACTACAGATACGGTCCGCTAATTGCAGTTCAATGCTTTCACTTGATAATGGAACCTACTCCAAATGGTTATTAGCGCCACCCACCTGGGAATCAACCTCTTTGGATCCCAGACATGTCCCGCCATAAAATATTCTGCTCGCCTAAGTAGCTGGCGCCCATAAATCTCCGGCAGTTGCCTCGGTGTTAAAAAAAAGTGATTTACATACTGGAGGAAGCCTCGAGTTCGGATCTGAAGCTGAGCGTTAACTCACTTTCGCTGTGTGAGAGCGAACGGGCAGAGAAGAAATTAAATTGAAATTTTCTTCGTCTGCATTTAGCAAACATAAAAACAACAAAAAAGGAAATTTTCGCAAACAAGAAAACACAATTTTTACTTTTTTCACTTTTTCTGTTTCTAATTTATAGCATTTTGCATGCATATTTGATCAAAAACAATAAAATGTTATCCAAAGTACGAGAAACTTGGCTGACAAAAATCTTGAATGCTTTGGGAAAAATGAAAATTGAAAGGAGGTTTCAACGTTTTTGTGCGTTGCATAAAGATCATTATTTTGAAAGTCAGGGAAGTGCTCAAACAAATTTGGGGAACTGTGTTGGTGAAGTGGTATTAACGAGTTGTGTTCATTATTATTATCAGGGCAGTGAAAGGGGAATTAGCTGATGAAAATTTAATCTTAATGAGCGTAATGAGCTGATCATAAAATGCCAAATTAATATTTAATTAAAGTCGTATGAACATTAATCAAATTAAAATAAATTTTACAAACCTGAAACTTTAAAGAAAACCTTTAACAAAAAATCGCTTAATAGTAGTATAAAAATAAAAGCTTACTAGTAGTTGAATAATTATCCTTAACCCCCACCTTGATTTTAGTCATGATCATTTCGTTTAAGTCCCTTGACTCAATGGCTTTGAACTATATCCACCTTTCCACTAATTCCACCTTCCGCTCAGCGTCACCTTTGCCAAACAATTTACACTTTTTGCTCGGGCAACTTCAAACTTGAAACCCGTCGGAAGACAAAAAAATTCATCATTGTCATCATCACTTGGCTGTTACGCATTGCTGGCCACGCCCCCTTCGCCCCAGACCCCATATTTGTATATCAAGTGAAAGCTACACATAATTTCCACTTGTCTGTCTCTCCTGCAATGTATTTTTTTGCACTTGTTTTATTTTTAGTCAAAAAGCGTTGCACATTTTTCACATGATTGTGTTAATCAGCGTTCGCCTTTCTTATACCGTCTACATACTATGCTAAAAATAATGCGAATTTTGTTATTTTTCATTCGCATTGCGGATCGACATTTGACCGTTTTTACATAATGCAGAAAAGCACTCTCATCTCCTTTTCTGTGGGAGAGGGCGTTGTTTTTGGGATCCACACGGGCATAACCAAAGTTTCTGTTTTTATGACCAACTAATAATAACAGGCATATAGTTATGGACTATCTCTGGCCGCTGCTGGTGGGCGGTTGTTGCTTTCCGAAATTGGCCCAGTAAAACTGTTAGTCATCTCTTCTGAAAGGTGCTAAACGGCTGCGGTCATAAATTGCTATAATGTTTACAAACATGTGAGTATTTTGTGGGCTTTCACTGGCCAAAAGTTGCGTACGAATTATCAGCGAAAAAGGGAGGGCTGTTGGCCGAGGGCCTAGAGTTTCACCTGATCATGAGGGCTAGGTGTGAACTTTTTGGGAAAACTGTGTAAAATGCGGGCTTTGAAATGGGCGAACTATTAGTAAATTGCTATAAAACTACTGTTGATGCTTGCCCTGTTCAATTTGAATATTTCCTAACGGGTTAACGGGGGTTTAAGCTGGCCTTTAAAAATAAATTATTTTTGTGTACTTATGAATTGATTAAGTGCTTAAAGTTAAATACTGTTCATTTAAATAGGCGAACTAATAACATATTTCTGGTAAGTTATGTGAACTCTGATTTATTTATAAATACTTTATTAAGTTCGTTTTAACTTAACTGAAATGTTATTTATGTAGGCTGAATCATTTTAAATCTTTAAATTTGACAATAAATACATCATTATACACATCATTTTGCTTTAGTTTTAACTTTAAGCAAGCAGTATGTAAATAAATAAATAAATAAATACACATAATTATTTTTGTTGCAGAAAAGTGAAAACTTATTATGTTGCATGTCGGTTATAAAATAAAAACCCTTTATTTTACAAAATTATTATTAATATATTTTTAATGTTCCACCCGCCGCAGGCAGACAGCAATAATTAGCTTTCCCATGGCCCACCAGCAGCGTGTAAAATTCCCAATATGTATAATTTCCATTGCAATGCGTCGGGCAAAATAAACAAAATAAAACAAAATGCAAGACAAAACTCAAAACAAAATAAAGAAAGAAACAAATCACATCACTGGGGGTAATTACACGAATGTGAGTAACTGCATGTCTTGGCGCCCGAAGCAATAAAGACAGAAATTGTTAAGAAAGAGACACGGTGAGAAGAAAGCCAGAGAAACCAAAGAGTTGGCGGCACTCTCTTCGCTGGCACCCGGCTTAAACACAGCTCTCTCCCTCTCTCAGTTGACCCGCTTTGGGAGGTTCTAAATAATTTCTGTCACGCTTCGGTTTGCAGTGAAAATAAAAGTAAGTTCAGTGTTAGGTAAGCCCTAATCCATTCGGAAAACAAATTAGGAACGTAATTTATGTTAATTCATGCGAAAGTAAGCCAGATTGCATAAGTCTCTTCGGTTCTACAAATCGGACGGACGGTTAACTGTATTTGACTTTATACATCGTTTTTGACAGGTTTTTATCATTGAGTGCGTTGAACTCATTTTCTCCATATGCATATTTATCGCGTGTCTGCTTAATGAAGCTGCCAAACATGTGTCCGAGAGTTATTTAAGCAAAACCAATTAATTTAATTAATTAATATCAATTCAAAAAGGAGCAAAAGAGATGTGCAAATAACGACAACAAGTGCGCATTGCGCACATTAATATCGTTGGGAAATTATGTTTTCCTCTAGGACAATATTTTTTTTCTCTCTATAAATCATAGCCATATTTAAATATATGTATAATTTTGTTGTCCTCCCAGTAAGATTGTCTTTTCGCTAAATTGCTGCAAATATAAAATAAATGTTTACCCATCACCGGATTGATTGACAGACTGATTGAGTGGCTAACTGATTGAATGAGAGTTGCAGCTGCATGAAATTGTCAAAATGAGCGTGAAATGTGTGCTACTGCGTGAGTTGAGCACACAAAGTATATATCTCCATTTAAGTCATGTGTTTAATTAATGCCAGTAATTCATACATTAAATGTTATAATTTGTTCTGTAAATAAAGAGCAATTGGGATGATAAAAGTGAAGCTAAATAATCAAAATAATAATCGCTTCAGTTTAATGCTCAGATTTATGATTTAATAATTATTAAAACTATTAATGCCGTTTTGGTTCCTATAAATATAATAAAAATGGTATAAGATGACCCCTATGGTCAGTTTATTAACCTATTTTGTAAAAATTACTCTATTTCTATTTTTTAATTTTTTTAGTTCGTTGTAAAAAAATTACATTCGTTCATGATTTCTTTCTATTTATTTTTGCTTACGGGAATGACATAGCTCTTGACACATAGTTGAAGATTTTCATCAATCATGACTCCAGCTCACTTTGTCTTAATGAAAAGTAAATGCTCACACCCTCGTGGAAAATCAACAAATGGTTAAAAATGTTTCCCTAACGCCAATTAGTCCATAACATGTGTATTCGGCCTATCATTAGTTTACATCTCGACGCATTCGTTGCAAACAATTTCGGTGCGCTTTTGGCCACATAAAAATAAAAAAAGAGCGAAACTTGCACAATAGCGGACGCAGTGGCTCAGATCTCTGGCCTAAACACCTTTTAATGGCCAAAATTGTTATGGGCGGCAGTCCGTCGACCATCAACCATCGACTAATGAGCGGGCAGTCAAGTCAGCGGGCTCTTAACTCTTGACTGAACTGAACTGAACTAGAGTTGGGTTCTGTAAAAGGCCAGAATAAACACTGAAAAATGTTGGCCAAGACAATGCAGCGTGGGGGAAGCTGGTAAGACATGGCTCTTTTGGCTACTTGAAATAGTTGAGTTTGGCTTTTGCGGTTTTCCTTCTTTTCATCTCTGTAAGCTGGCCCCGAGGTGCTACACCAAATGAATTATGAGAAGACTTGAATGAAAAAACAGCAGCCATAAAATGGAAATACTAAAAGCATTCGAACTAGATCAAGAATAAAAAAGTAAACTTAATGTACAGAGGAAAATAAAAGCAGACAACGTATCCAATATGTATTTACTATATTTTGTAAATAGTTTATCATTCAAAAATAAATAATTCCAGCTTTTCTTTTTCGCAAAAGGATAATTTTTAATTAGCTGTAAGAAGCACTTTCTAATAATTATGTTTACTTCTATGTTTCTAAATTAATTTAATTAATTTAGACCCTTACAATATAGTTGATGTGTCACCTTTTCAGATAGAGCAAACCAATTTCTTGACATTTTTTTAGTGTGTAGACAAAGCTGCAATTAATTTACTCGCTGGCAAGTACTTAAAGTCCGACATAAATGTTTAAACTGATTTGGCCAGCAATTGGAGTTGATAGTTAATTATATTTATCAAATGCGGTGGCCCTGAAATGTCTTTCACTTTTCAGCTAGCTGCGAAAAACGGAAAGTTAAATGCCTTTGATGGAGAATCGAGAGCAAAGTCTTTATTAATCTTCCGCCGATGGACCAAACGCAATCATCGGTCTACCAACTCAGTTCTCAGGCCGTTCCATAAGCAATTATTACCGGTTTTCAATTAAACTGAAACTGGAACTCGATTGCATTTCCTCTTCGAGGCGAGCCTCATTCTCGGGTGAAAGAAATGAAATCTCTTCTCTTGGAATCACACTTACCGCTTGGGGTACGGTATGCGCCGATACTTGAAGGCATTTTCCACATCGCGCAGTTTCATTTTGTACGAACGTTCGGCGTTCAGAGACATCCAAAGGGGAGTTACACAAAAAACACAATCGCTTGAGATCTTTTCCGGAGACCTTTCTTGGCCGAAAGAATTTTCCGGTCAGCACTTTTCTCACTTCTAGCCCCGACGAGATTTGGGGAGATATAGACGTCCGTAGCGCTCGGCGATCGCGGCTTGACTGAATATTCCTTGGGGCACTTGGCCAACTTTAAGACGTCGGCAGCGGCCTACGTTTCTGGCGCTCATTGTTGTTGCCTGTTTGCATTTACCATTTTCTTTGGCTTCACGATCGCGCTCTTCAGCTCTGTTTGCTCGCTCTCTTCGCCTCTCTTTGTCGGGCTGCTGACGGCATAGTTATGGACGTGACTGTAGCCCATATGTCTGTGGTAACATTTTTATTATTACCCGGCATCTGACATTAATCTACTTAGACATATTTATTTAGGTCGTTCAAACAGCCGCTGTGTTTTAGTTCGTTCAGCAAGGAATCTAAATTTGGCCACTTGATCAAATATCCTTTATTGAAACAGTTGGCCTATAATGAATTCCTTAACCAGAAAGTTCTGTTCCATGAGATGGAAACCACGTTGGCAAAAAACAAGAAAGCCATGACAAGAATATTGCTTCAGCTAATTTCGTTTTTTTAGAAGAAGGAATTAGAATAAGAAACAGGTTTACCTTTGAACTTCTCTACCCTTAATGGCCAGTCGAAAAGCTGACCTTCCCGCTTTTGTAATTTCCATCGATTAGTTTTTGCCAGTCGTTGATAAATATAAGATTCTTCTTAGCGTTGCTGGACCCTCGCACCGCTCGCTCGCTAAGCCGGCATCTTTGTATAATTTTGGCGGAGTCAATTTTATGAATTTCTATGGCAGTTTGGTTTCGTGTGCCTCCGCACTTGCTGTCCACAGAGCGCATTGACCTTTGTTCGATTGAAGACACTTGAGGTACAGTGGGCAATGGAAGTATATTGGCAATTTATGGTCTTTTGAAGAACATTTATGTTACAGACGGATTATAAAGTATGGAGTATACATTTAAGGTTTGAAGAATAATAAAAAGATACTTTAAAGAATCTAAAAATAAATTAGAAGCCATTAGAAGCTTTTAATTGGTATTTAAAAAAACACTAATTCTGTTCAAAATTAATGAAATATTAAACTAAAAAAATAATTTTAATTGATATAATCTATAGAAACACAAAAGAAAGAAACGTTTTCAGATCTTTCGTATTATTAAACAAAAAGGAAAGCTAACTTCGGTAAGCCGAAGTTTGTATACCCTTGCACTCTGCAATTGGATAATTGAAAATAGATCTATTTTGGTAATGTTGAAAATATATCGAATTATGTAAATTTTGTAAATTTTACATTTTACATGTAAATTTAAACCGTAGTTCTGAAACCGTTAAAAACCTCACTATCGAAACTATTACAAAACAGGGAAGCTATACTGCATGCAAAGGAAATTAGACTATGCTAAACATTTCTGTCCGATAGCTCAAGAACTGAGAGACTAGTTCGCGGAAAAAACCGACAGACAAACGGACAGAAGGACATGGCTAGATCGACTCGGCTGGTGATGCTGATTAAGAATATATATACTTTATGAGGTTGGAGATGCCTCCTTTACTGCGTTGCAAATATCATGGCAAAATTATAATACCCTCTGCAAGGGTATAAAAATATAACAAATAGATCAGTGTTTTAATAATTTTAAGATCGCTGACTGGCTATATCATACTCATTTCGATGTAAGCCATTTAAAAATTTATGCATTTATTGCTTAAAGTCTTGATAATCTAAAAAAAAAACTTAAAAAAAAGACTTTAGACTTGAGGTCAAGCTGGCTTCGACCCCCTCTATTTACTTTGCCAACGGATCAGTGAATGAGTACCTATTTTTTACTTGATGGTTCGGGGACCCCTAATCATAATGTTAGTCAAGTTCCCTTAGTTGTAGTTCAAGCATGGCCAATCGGTATTATAATTTTGACCAGAAGTTTGCAACGCAGTGAAGGAAGCATCTCTGACCTGTATAGTAGACGAGTATGTATTTCAGACAAGCCGATCTACCCATCTCTCCGTGTGTCTGTCCGTTACTATGCAAACCAGTCTCCCAGTTTTTGACCTGATGAAACTTGACGAGTCTTTCTTCCATTGGAGCTACTATATAATTACTAGTAGTATATTTTTCGATCAAATTCCATTTCAAACAAATCAATCCAATTGCAAACTGCAGAGGTATTTAGACTTTGGCTTTGGAAGTAAGATTTTTCTCATGTTTCTTAATAAATTTGTTTCTATAAACACAGCACAACTTAACCAACAACTAAGCTGTGTTAAGTTATAAATTAAAAGTTTTGCTTAGGAGTCTGTAGAATTTATTCAAAGACCTTAAGTAGTTTTCAGTGAATAACTACTTCTTTGACGCAGACAGAGTACAAGAACTTAATCAACGCACTGTAGCTCACATGTCCACCGACTGGCGTCTGTTGGCTGTCAGAGTTAAGCGTTTTACCCAGAACTATCTGCACAGGTTTACATTTTTTGGCCTGACAAAAAAACTGATTGTTTATACTTACTAATTTTTTTTAATTTCAGCAACAAGCTGAAAATTCGTGTAAATTTCTCGATAACAAAGGCAAAAAACGCAAAACTGCCAACGTCCACATGAAAACACACAAAATACGATAATACAACTAAAACAAAAATGTCGTTGGCGGCACATGCCTAAATTGCAGATGGTAGTAATTGACAGCATTTCTGTAATTAGCAATAAGAAAGCATATATTAAAGATGTAGGGAACAGTGAGTGGCAGAAATCGCAATTCCTGTTGAATACTTGCCGAGTTGCAGGGAATTGCATCGATGATTTTCTAAATCGATTGAGATGGATGCGACATCTAAATGAGTGGACTCTTTCCCCGGTTTCGAAACCTGAAAGCTGACGAGTTGTTCGACCGACAGTTTTCGGGTTCAGATTATCAGCTGTCCGCCAGCGGTTACTCACTATAGCTTGGCTCTATCTCTGGTCCGATGTTATTGTTTTTTCTGCTGCCGATTGCTTCATGGTTGTTGTTCCTGTGTTGGTACTTTCGGTATAGTTGTCGTCGCTGTCAGGCGGGGCAATTATGCTGAGCTGGCTACTCAATTGTAAACAACTGCAATTGGCCCTAGGTGCAAATATAAATATGCCGATCTGTGTGTGTCTTTGCGGCAGGTGTGCGTATATATTACCTTGACCTGTGTCTGTGTGTGTTTTTTACTACATACAGCGAGGGTCTCTCATGTAGATTGTTTAAGTGTTCATAAAAATAGTTCGTAACTAATATTTTTGTTCCAACATTTCTCACTTGATTATAATTTGACGTTTAATTACCACAAATGGATTTGCCAGACTATGGAGATAACTTTATCAAGACAACAAGAACAGTTGTACATCTAACTCTAAATTTAGATTTAGTCAAACGGATACCTAAAACATACACCCAGAAAAATTCATGGACTAAAAAGGTGCCAAAATGCCAAAAAAATTAAGTCCATTTTATTAAAAACGGAAGTCGAGGCGGTTATTGCCAAAAAATTGTCCAAAATGCCATATTTTTAGGTAATGAAAACTGGTCAAAATTTTAGCAATATTTTTCAAAAATGACATATTTTTGGGCAATAGAATCAGACCTAAGTTCTAGGCAAGATTTGTCCAAAATTAAATAGAACTCACCGAGTTGGATTGTCCTATAGTATATAAGTATATAGAAAATGATAGATAGGCTCAAAAAAATACAAGAAGAAAATGAATATTATGAGGAACTTGCTCAATAAGATTATTTTAAAATAGGATACCTAAATGGTATATTATGCGAATACGTTAAATAATAACGAAGTTATGTAATTTGTTGTATTATTTTCGGATTCACTTCCAGATTGGACGACTGTCAGATCCAATTGTAAACTGCAAGACTATGTAAACTCTGGCTTCCTTGTGTTTTTTGAAAACGTATTTAACGCACCTCGTAAGCATTTTCCAGGCATTCTGCCGCCCACGCTTATCAAAGCCATTTTCGCCACATCCGGGGGCAGAGGTTGCCAGGGCCAGAAACAGAAACAAGGCTGCCGGCCATAAACACAGAGTCACAGAACGGTGGGTGGGTTTTCAGGAGTCCCACCTGCACTCCGGGTTATTCAGAGCTCACAACACGGGGCTCCGTGGCTTATGTTTTATGCGGGTTAACGGAGGACATCGGCGGATGCCGAAACCTGCAAAACCCAGCCCAAAAACCCAAACCCAATGCCAATCCCAAACCGGTGAGAACACACGCCTGGAGCAGCCGGCTTGGCTTTAACACCATCTCGTCCAATGGCCCAAATTTTCGAGGATGTCCACCGATGGCTGCCCGGATGCGGGCAATCAAAATCTGTGGCCTACTTGACTGCCAGCTATTTGGACACGATTTTGAGTTAGCCTTAGTTAGGCCAACGGTTTTCCCCAAAGCGTCACACGGAACAGTTGGCCGACAGAACCGCCCAAAGAAATCACCCAGCAAGCACTCAGCCCCGAATTCGCCCTATAAAGACAGGTGGTATAGAATAAATTTAATTTTTTCTCCATTTTTATTTTCTCTTAAAGTTCTTTTTTGGTTTTAATTGTCATGGTTTTTATTAAATACTCGTTTCATCTATTTGATTCAGTGCGTCATTATTTTAGGGATTTCCTTTTCCATATACGTATAATATCTCTATATAAATATTTGTTTTAGTTTAATTTATCATACAAGTGAAACTTAGGCTATTTAAAGGGGGGAAAACAGATGACAAAGCTAAGGAACACAAAATTGATCTCCGTTCGCTTACTCCATCTTTAGGTTTCTATTTTGTCTTTTTCTTGAATTAAATATGCGCAGACTGTACGCAGTTTGACTATTTACACAGCTGTCTGTATTTTATTATTATTTACCATCTCGCGCACAGTTTTCTTCTCTTTTTTTGGGTTATTTATTTTCGAACATTTCAAATAAATTACATGCAATGTTTTATGCGCGGTAATAATTCAATTTCTCCCTGCGCTCTCTTTTGTTCGTTTTGTTTATTCGTATTTTATCTTCGAATACTACTTTAAACACAGTTGGCACAGAAATTTTCATAGGTTGGTTTGGTTGAGAGAAGGAACTGAACCGAATTGATGATTGAGATGTGTGTTTTTGTGTATGACAGTAATGGCCAACGAAGTAGTAACAGCTGGGAGCGATCCAGCTCCAGCCTGTCTTAAAGCTACTTATTTAAATGCACTGCCAACCGTGCTTTTTTCACTATATTTGCCGGCAGCTAAAATGCATTTTCCTGGCCTATGCGCCAGTTTTAATTAATTTAATTTGTTTTCGTTTTTATATATACTTTCCAGTATTATTGTATCTCTTATATGGATGCGTGTAAAATATCCTATATGTATGCTGCTTGCATTTGTGTCTGGAAATAATAATTCTTTGTTTTTCATCAAATTGTACAAAGTGCGCGTGGTTTTTCATTCCTTTTTCGGCTATAAATATTTAGGTTATTTGCTATCAAAAAATGCCAAATGAAAATATTTGATTTAATTTATGTATATTTTTCCTTTCTCCTTTTTATGGTGACTAAATCATAAATATATATTTTTTATACACGTGCTTTTTGGTAAAATTGTATTGAAGTTGAAATTTTAATGGGTTTTTATAGATGTGGATTCTGTCTGCATATGTCAGAGGTTTTTAAATTTTTAAAATTCGCATTGCAGCCAGTTTTTATCTTTTGTTATATCCTTATAATTTTCATTCTCATAATTTTTGTTCCTAGTTTAGTGTCTATAAAATAAAGTTCTTATGTCTTGTTTATTTGCTTAACTTTGGTTTGGTGTTTACTTAATCCTATCAACTGCCAAAAGTTCGATTGTTTATATGGTTTGTGGGACATGGCTTAAAAGGTAGATTCTGAGTACACTTCATATTATTCTTTGCATGTAATTTTTACAAAGTCCATATAACGTTAGGAATATTATTAACTGCAGCTAATTGTGGAAAACATTTTTTGTTCAATTTACGAACTTAAATGCTGACGTAAAACAAGTATTCGCTTGACAAAAATATTTACATATGATTGTTCCTTTAGCTTTAAAATTCTTTTGGCAGTTCTCTCGATCAAGATAAAGCGTGAACATATCTCTGATTTGGAGTTCTACTTAATCATTAATAACAATTGCATTTTTTAATTTGTTGCTTCGATTTGTATATGCTAAACCACTAAGTGATGCTCTCGGCTGGTGTGTCTGTGCTGTACGATAAAAAACCCAAGAGTGCTGCAATCTTAATGGACTATGTACTAGCTAATACCTAAACAAAAGTATGTATATCATACCAAGTGTTAATCATGTAAATGCTTCGATTTGCTTGTGTTTAAACATAGTTTAGTATGTGCATGCCTTAGATCACAACACTGTAGAGATTTCTTCAACTTTCCCCAACTCATTTTCAAATGCTGCTAACAGTTTTCATACTTAGTCTAATAACTTAAAAGATAATGCCAGAAGGCCCCACGCAGAGGGATCTGTTTTTTTCTTCTTTTTTTTTGAGTTACTCTTTCTATACAATTTCATTGTAGTTTATGATCTTTTTCATTTAGTTGCTAAATGTAATTTGTTTACCTTCTTCTTAATGGGTGCTATGTGCTATGTGGAAAATATGCCAAAGGCATCTACGTACTGCCCACGAATTGTTTGCTCTCTAGCTGATCTAACTGTATTAAAGGTACCTAATTTACAATAGTTTTCTCTGCATTGTTTTGCTGGGTTACTTTGTAGTCTAAAAAAAATACTGTAGATTTTGACTTGCGGTTGAAAACAATTTCTGAATAATTTAGAAGTCGAGACTGGAAAACGTTAATTGATTAACAGAAAAATCGAATTTGAACATACTGAAAATATACAAAATGTACGGTCTGAAACCTCTTTGGAGTTTTTATCAGTTTCAGTTGAAAATTTTAGTTTAAATAAAAATAATAAAATTTAATATGCTGATAACTGAAATGTTGTATTGCCTCCAGAGATTTTAATGTAAATTATTGGAGAAATTATTTGAAGAATTTAGCAGCCATTTAAACCGTACATTTTAGTAGTAAAATTGCACAAAAGTACTAACGATCTTTTATGAGTGTCTCTAAACATAATGCTTATTTCCAAGTCCTGACTTCGAAAACTAATCGTGTTCGAACATAAATATATACAGGCTACCTAGTGACTAAGAAATGTATAAGAAAACCCATGAAAACCCACTCGAAGACTCAATGCAAGTCCACAAACATTCTTTCTTAAACTGCCGAACGTCTATGAAAACACACACATTTTAGCGCTCATTCCCAACTCCCAAAAGCGTTTAGAAAAAGTTATCGACTTAAAATTTAGGTTATTTTAGTGTTCTCATACCTTCAGGCGTTAACGCTGTATCTTTAAAATCTCCAGGCCAGATTTTGAACGGTCAGGCCTGCTCCATGCAAAGCTCCACGTGATCATAGGTGATGCCACAGCCGGCGGCAACATATCACACGGTGGTCTCGCGGTCCACGTGGATATATTCGACCGGCTGGAGCCCGTGTCAGGAGGCCGGGTCGATGTAGAGTGCCTCCTTCTTGAAGTCCTTCTTCAGGGTACCTATGCTGGCGGCGGACACATTGCCATTGCTCGCCCCGTTCATGAAGCCGATGCCCACGCCCATGCCGCCGACGCCCCCGACGCCACCCACTCCGCCGCCCTTCTGCACCACCGACTTTTTCCGCTTCCTCATCAGGCCGAACATGCAGAATATCAGGCAGGCTGTCAGGGCGGCCGCAATGCAGCCCAGAGCGGCGAACACGCCGCCCGGCAATTCCAGCAGCTTGCGAGCGGTGCCGCACTCCTCCTCCGATTCGTCGAATCCGCTGGGGCAGTTGTGATGACCTGTAAGCACGGAGCACAAGGATGCAGTGAAAAAATGGCTTCATACAATGCATTTTTAACTAATTTTCTTCAACACTAAAAAATGTGTGAGAAGAAATCTTAAAATTGGATTTGAAGATCTTTAAAGCTTATTTAGGTTTATGTATGTTGGGAGTTTTATTTTACTTCTACAAAGAAACAAAATCTTTACATAACATGGCTCAATCCAACGAAAAATTGTATTTGGTGGATTTCAGTATGTTTTTCTCACTGCAAAAATAGATTTACCCAACGAGATAGAGGTAAAGTAGAGCGCTGATTGAAAAATTGAAAGTAGATTGGGGTCTCGAGGAGAGAGCAGAGCTTCTGGGTGGCCTACTCTAAGGTTACAAATTGAATGCAGTGTCACTTGAGTGGCCCGTGGGGTCCGAAAGCTTGTTTAATGCCCTGGCTTTTGCGGTTAACCAGCCCCAGATGCAGACGCGCCTGGCTGCCCATAAATAATTGAAGCTAAAAAGGCAAAGTCCAGGCTAGCCTTTGTATTTTTTTCCACCAAGCATCGTGTTTAAAGAGTGTATTGGGCTTTCGGGTTTCCTTGTAAGTTTAGTACTTATATTGCATTTAAGACCTTTATTATTTGTTTTTAAATATATTGAAGTTATTGGAATATTTGTGGGACTTATGAAACTCAACTGCCAAAGGATTAATCATTTTCAGTATGTGTTGCTGAACATCCGATTGTTCCATAATTAGATAAAAATTCTGGAGTCAACATATGCGGTAAAAATGTTATTAAATCTTTATGGTTTGTTAAAGTTCTCTCTAAATAGAAATTTTTTATACATTTTATTTATGGTTTTTCATTGTAATAAGTTTAATTCTTGCGCAAATTTGTTTTGGATATTAACTTAAAAATATATATTAATTTGTTTCTATATTGTCACTATGAGGGTATTCCCGATTCCAGCTGTGATTAAAATGATCCCTATTTTTTCCCTGCTCTTCATCTCTCAAGTGCATCGCAAATAAGTTTGGCACAGCTGTTGCGGCCATTCGGGTTGGGCTGTGCTGGACTGGGACAAACTTTTTGCACAAGACATTTTGGGGTTTTGCTGCTGCGGGTTTGTCCAACAAGCGGCCATCCCACCAGTCGGCCAGCAACCGCCGACTACGACAACGAAGCAACTAACAACCAGCAGGACTATTGCAGGCTGTGTGCAGTTGTCAGGAAACTTTGCCTGATTACAAAAACGTGGACAGCTTGCATTGAAATTAACAGACAAGCCAGCCACAAGTGAAATTTTCGGTTGCCGTCTGCTGGGCGCACGCTCTTCAAATGAAAGACCAAAGCCGAAAGCCGAGCACCAAATCACGTCCAAATAATCCAAAATCCTTGCTAAGAGGCACTATATATGTAGGTATTTTTTGTGAACTTAATATATCTGGTAATTCAGCCTTTTTTAAGTCCTGTATGATATCCATCTATTTTTTAAGTTTTGAATACCAATTCGCTGAGGACTATGGGCTTGACTCTTAATAGTAAAAACTTTCCTTTTCCAGCAAAAACTCTTTCGGTAACCCCATGAACAATGCTGTGTGGCCCAAAATCGCAATCTGAACTTACCATCACACCACAGACTGGCCGCAATGCATGCATCAATTTCAGGACATTTGTATTCGCAGTCCGACTCCTTGGGAAAGAAGCCGAACTCGTTCAGCGTTTCGTTGGCCGTCGCCCCGCCAGCAGAGCCTCCGGCGGTGTTGGGGGATCCTGCGCCACCACTGGTGCCTCCCAGCCCGCCAATTCCCGTATTGGATCCGGGCGAGGACTGGGAGGAGGTCTGGGTGCCCATGCCCGTTGTAACACTTGCATTCACATGCAGGTCCAGCTGCTGCAGCAGGGCGTTCTTGGTGCGATGGATCTCCAGCCACGTGAACGCTATGTCGCCGGGCTCCTTGAGGATGGGCTCCAACACTAGGCTGATGGGTCTGAAAAGAAATAAGGTAAGGTAGGGATGGTTAGGACACAAATAAAAAGCTTCGATTTATTTTAGAAAATTTATATTAGAATCGAAAAAATTATTTTTGATTTTTTGTGCTAATTGTAAAATTATTTTAAAATTTCAGCTAAACTTTTTGATTAGCTTTTATGCTTCGCTATTGAGGGGATGCGTACTTTATCAACATGTAGTTTTTTTCAGTGAACGAAGAGCATAAGTAGCCAGCAAAACTGTAAACATTTTGGTAGGAGGCTGACGCCTTTCCCTTTCCCTTTTCAATTCACCGCGTCTGTCATGCTCTATATAACTTTTGTGGCAATTTTGTCGCTTTCGAATGGGATGGTTCGAGGATGGTATCTGGGTATATCCTTCACCCTTTTCTGGTATCTCCCCAGCATAGTAGTTGCTCAACAGCAACGAATTACGCGCAACTTTTCAGTTGCTATAGACAAATGTCTTATTCAGAGTCGGCTTAAGTCGCGCATTAAGCGAGTTCGGCATCACAGTTTGGTAATAGGAAGGAACTAGACCCATTGAAAGCAAATATAACTAGAGATTTTTTTTTTCTATTTCCAACTCTGTCTTCCCCCCCAAATGTTTTGGTTAGAAGACTACTAGAACACAGAACCAGAAGAAGACTTAAAAGAAGACACCCTATAGACTTAACACACAGAGTAATATAAGTATTCACACCTAAAGCTAACATACTTCACTAATTTATAAACTATAACTTTTTCTTATACCTTCCTTTACAATTGTATTAATAGCGTGTTTCATATCCCTCTTATTCAACAGAATTTTCATGTTTTTTGTATACTTTTTAACATTCTATACAAGTTACCTCCTACGTTTGGCATTCTAGAGCTTTACTGGCGGCCATTTTAATTCACAACTGAGTTGAAAAGCTCGCAATTAATTATCTAAAAAGGCTCAACACACTCATTAGGCAGCACGGATATCCAGTGCAATGTCCAATTACCCTTTGGGGTCCCATAAAAATATGTTTTCACATGTCGTCCACAATGCAATATTCTCTTCCTTCTTTTTTCTGTCTCCCATACATCCTCCCTTTTTTATGTTCTGCGGCGACAAAATTGAGCAAAATGCAAACATGGGCAAAAGGGGAAAAAGTTGACCATAAAATTTAATGGCGACACGTTAAATGCAGGACCAGGAAAACGGACACAAGGTTGGTAAACTGGCCGGAGTTTTCCCCAAGAAAGGAGTCCAACGTTCCAGGTTCAACGGTTCATTTCGGTGGCACGCACCTTGGACATAAATTGCCGGAGCACATACGGCCAAGTTCCAGCCGGCAGGACACCCTTACCTGTATTCAGCCCACCCGCCCCATCTTCCCCACATGTTCCACCTGTCTTCGCCTCATGTTCGTTTTGCATTTTTCAGGTGCTCGAACAAGCGAGGTTAAAGGTTTAGTAACTGAACTTAAAAAGAATTTAAAGATTTTCAAGACAGTTGTAAAGCTTTAGCATTGTATTTATTGCATTTGCACCTGCTTAAAAATTTTGAAAGGGGTTTAAAAACAATTTCTATACGTTTAAAAATATTCAAATTCTATTAATTAATAAAATTAATAAATAAAGATCTTAATTGTTCAGAACTGATACCTGGATGTTTTACTATACCATTGGTACAGTACATTTCAATTTAATTTATATACATATATGGACAAAAGCATACCCACATTTAAAAGTGCTCTATGTCCATATAATGACCCTTAAACATATTTTCGTTATTATCAATACTTTACAAGATAATAAATAATTTGTAACTGCTTTGCTAACTATCGATTATTACTATAAATCACGAATTGGGCTGTAAGGCGCAAACTAATTCTCAAAATAATCGTCAGTTATAAACTAATTTACAAGCTAAGATTTGAATAGTTGGGAGACTGCAGTGTTCTTTACTGTTATTGTCAATTTTGAATAATTCCAGTGCACCTATTATTTTTCCGACAACTGTGTCCATGTGTTCATGTCTGACGGCCATGTTTGTTTGCCTGGACTTCGTCTCTTTTACGCTTTCTTTTTTTTTATTTTTGCCTCGTGTATAGCATATTTCTTTGCGCTCAATTTCCTGTATTTTGTTGCCGTCGTAGCCATTTCCTGTTATTGCATTTTTAAGCAGAACTCTTTGATAGAGCTCAGGGGAAAGGAACATCAGGTTCGAAATAACTGGTAGCAGTGCATTTAGTGCAAACTTTTTTTGAAATATTAGCAACTATTAAAATGCAATTAATTTTGAGTGAAAAATCCCAGAAATGCTCAAGCTAAGAGGCTTTCTATGTAGTGCTCTGTTGCTCGAGTAGACTTAACTTATATGCACTTGATAATGGAACTGAGTCTGCATGCCATTAGGCATGAATGTTTTCTAGTCTCTTCTAATTCTTTCATTTCCTTTTTCATAGATGTTTGGCATTTTGTATGGGTCAGGGTAATTGGTCGGGCACGGCGAATGGGCGAACTCAGGGCATTTATTTTTACTTTTACTGACACATATCAACTCAATGACTAAGGGCCGGTTTCTACCCTCCCCGTCAAAATTTCCTGGTCAGATAAGGTTCCGGCTATAAAAATTCGGTTCTCTATCGTGTAAATATGACAGCTTATTTTAACCGGGACCCAGACTCCCTGAAAAATCTTTTCCGGACCGGAAAATAAAAATCTGATTTCCGATAGCCAATTGAAGAAGAAGAAGAGATTTACAGCACTTTTGAGTGGTTCCGATCACCAAAGCAACGATGTATTTGCGCCTTACAGCACAATTCGGTGCCTTACAGCGATGGTTAGCAGAGTAGTTAACAGTAATATGTTTTTCATTCACGTTCAGATACATTTTAGGAGGCCAGAAAACCTATTTTAGGATAAGTTTATCTGGTGATTTTTTTCCGGACTAAATTTTCTTTTAATCATTTTGTTAAAAAATCAAAAGTTTTATTTTTTGAAGCCTCTTTTAGTGGACGTAGCTTGAAAAATGTAATACCTAAAAACTTTGAAGATTGGCAAATATTTTAATAAATGAATTATTAGTTCTCTATTGCTTATATTTTGTTTCTTACTTATAAAAAACAAACGGAATTACTCTAGAATATCAGAACTCTTACAAATATAATTTCATCGAAGTACAAAATTGTTTCTTAGAGCGCGATTTGGTATAGTTTATTTCTTTACTTACTTGTTCATGAACAGGGGCTGCCCATTGGTCCAGTCCTCAGAGAATATGTGCAGGGACATCGGCCTTGGCCCACTTTGCGCCGGACACACAACCCTCATGGGTCGAAGAGGTCGACCAGAATATATCATCAGCCGATTTTTTGTGTGACACCTCATGGCATCTTCGGAGGTGGGGTCAACCGGCAAATAAGCACCCCAGGTTTGAACGAACAGTGATCTTTCAGCGGATTGGGCCTCAATGTACCAGGCTAAGCCTTCGCAACTGGCATCCTGAGTCTTGAGAGGATATTTTAGATCGTCCTCTCCTCCGGCCCCCTTCAGTTTCAACTGCTTTCTGCAGTCTGGCTGGCGCTTAAACTCATACGCAGCTGAGAAGAAAACATCCGCAAAGTCCTCAGATATATTCAAGCGCGTAACCGTAAAGGATAGCTCCATAATCCTGGAGTGAGAAACAAAGGTCAGAGGTGCATTACTGTACAAAGCACTTGAGTTATCGCAGAAGCAGCCCAACTGGATTTTCACATCCCTGAATGGAACATCGAAGAGTCGCAGTTCTGTGATTCGACCCTCCGGATCCAGTTGATTGCAGCGAGGTCTGCCTGTATGCAAATCCGAGTCTGTAGTGCAAGCCGTACCCTCGCCGAAGGATACATTATGCAGAACCAATTTAACCCTCTCCGAAGGGCCCGCCTCAAAGCGATATAAACAGGTTATATTTTTAGCACCACCTCTCCCGTAAAGGAAAACATTCCTCGGCACTTGGATATTGCCCTTGCGCTTCCGGAAAACTCTGGAACAGAGCGGCGGCACGGGGTCTTCGCCTCGTCTTCCCGTCCAGGTCTCACCACCCTGCTCCGTGTCCACAAACTCGTAGTTTAGAGCAAACTGGGCCGGGAATAACGCGGTACCCGTATGGGTGTGGAACTCGAGTTTCTGCAAAAAAAGATCGGTAGCGTTAGACATAATTTACACTACAACATTTTCTTAATAAGAGATTATTATAGCAATTTTTTTAAATTATACAAAATTATCTTCAAGAATTATTTTTAAGAATTGAATAAATATAAACCCCTTTGCGGGTATGACATTGCATTAAACACTGTAATAATTAGAGTTTTCATTAAAGGCTTTACAATTTTCATTGATATCAACCTTGAGGTCTTGCGTAAATGCAAAGCAGGTATCAACAAATTAGTACGTTAACAAAAATACCCCTCTAATGCATTAAATTGTATCTAAAATTAAACACATGGACTCAGAAAATGTAGTGCTTTTGTTTGTGTCTTGCCATTATTTAAATAAACTATACTGCACAAAAACATAAAAAATAAACAAAATAAAAAAATGTTCGACGGCATGCATTATTTTACGCCGCAACATTAAACAAAATAAATTATTACATTTTTTTTCTTTTTTAGATCTATGAACATCAGCATTTATATAACAATTACAACTACTAGTTTGATTCACACAAAGTTTCACAATATTTAGTGTTCTTTATGCTTTTTTTTTGACAATTTGGACAATTTAAATTTTGATGGAAATGTTTGTAGGTTCGAGTGTAGTATTGCACAATGCGCGGAGGCTTCAATTTGGCATCACAATATTTGCAGTTCATATTTGTCAACGAAGAGCGACGTCAAAAAGGCTAAGCAAGCTTATTGCGGTTGTCTGTTTGTCCGTGCATGCCGCCAATGCCGCCTCCCGAGGCCACCCACCCCCACAGTGCCGCCCCCGTATTTGCCTTTGTGTACTGTGTGTGTGGGTGTGTATGTGGGTGCGGTGCTTTGGCGAATTTGAATTTGGCGCTCGCCTCTGGGAAATTCGCTTCGCTCCTTCGTTATTTGTGCACGTCTGGCGATGCAGTCGAGTGTTTAATTTGATTAATTTTGTCAAGTTTAAAGTAAACACGAAATGCTCTGCACTCTGCCAAAAAATCCCCAGTATCCAGGTCCCGGGTTCCCGGGCTCCCAGGTTCCAGCTCCGGTTGCGTTTTATTTGTTGTGAGAGCCCTTGGGCGTGCCAAATTGGGCACTCGGCATTCGTTACTCGCCGGCAGCCAAGGTGCAGTCACAAAGTCGTTTTGCCTTATTTCTTCATTCTTATTTTTTTAAGCCAAACGCGCAAAGCGAACAAACAAACAGCAGCAGCTGACAAATTAGAAAAGTCCTTTGGTTAAGTTCTTAGTTTCGTTTATATCGTTGTGATAGCAAACGAAGCCTGAAGGTAGGCAACAGTTTTGATTGGAATCGCGATGGTGGAGCAGAGGGTGCTGCCTACTTTTCGGCATGGATGGAAAACTTTTACGATACATTAAAGTCAAAGAATGTATTTTTATCGTACATATGTATGTATATAGCTTGTGAATGCATAACTGTTGTCAATAACATGTAACAAGCTAAAGTCGAGTGTGCTCGACTGTGAGATACAATTGCTTGTTTCAAAGAAATTAGGATCAAGGTGCAACAGAAAATATTTGCAAAATTGGAGCTGTAGCGATTTCCCAACTTATTAGCGAGATGGTATTTTGCTTTAAACTGTCTCCTTAATTACAGGGCTTAAACCTGTTCAGCTAAGTTTCGATTGCGAAACTAATTAAATAATTATAATTTGTAGCTTTGTTAATATTCGTTACGAAATTCGATTTATATAGTTAAAAATGCGATCGTCATATAATTATAACATATGTATACATCCAAAAAAATTGAAAAACAATTTTTTACAAGAACATTTCATCTCAATTTATCTCGAAAAGGCATTCAAAAAGAAATTATTCTTAATTTTATAATTTCGAGAAGAAACAATCTTGAAGTCGAGAAGAAGTTACTCTTCATTTTATGCTTTTCGAGAAGGGACCTGAGGGTGTTTTCAGATTTGACCACTACCGCACGTATCGTAGTTTGTATGCAGACTTTCAACGGCCTTCTTGGATTTGCCTGAGTGAAGCGTTTGGGAGAGCGCTCCGAGTCGAGAAATGTATGTCTTTTTTTCTAATAAAATGTATGTAGTAATATACAAACAATTTAACTTTACTTATTACGTTTATATGCATACAATTTAACATTACATATTAGATTTTACATTAGTTATTGAAAACAAGAAGAATTCGTCAAGAATAAAAAATTGTTCTCTATTCCGGTATTTTTGTTCTTGGCCTGCCAAAATCGAGAAAGTTGAGAACGGTTTTTTTCAGAGTATCTTTATGCACAACTTTAATGAAAATGACAATTAAAGTATTGGGTTTTAATTAAAAAGCAAACTTGGCGAAAAGTTTTGAAGTTATCAAAAGTTTTAAAAGTTTCGCTGATTGGGAATTAAAATATCTTGTAAGTAACCGATAAGGAAGAAACCTTTTGTGTACTGATTTGTTGCGTGTAATTATTTGATTAATTTGATTTCATGATTTGATTTATATTTTTTTTAGAATTACCCCCATAAACATTTTTAGTAGCTAATCCTCAAGGTTGATATTATTTTCCCACTTGATAATAAACTATGGACTTTACTTTCTTTGTCCTAGAAATATTTATACAAACAACTTACCAAGTCTCTGCCAGTGCTCACGTAGCTTTCCAGCGGACTGCAGGGCCGTTGCTTGTTGCCACCCATTACAGCACTACTTCCACTAACACCGCTTCCAATGGCCGTATGGTCGCAGAGTTTTGGGGTCTCATAGTCGTAGATCTCTAGCATAAGTCGCCGCTTTCCTTTGGTGCTCATCAGGGCCAGAGCACTGTTCCGATCCGAACTGACTACTGCGGCAGCGGAGACTTCCTTGGAGGACTTTCCGCTGGCGATGAAGTTGAGGGTGTCCTTGACGCCTGGTAAGTGCTTTGCGGTGGCACCTGCTCCTGCGGGTGCCCCGCCCGGCCCTCCGCCCTGGTAGCCGCTGTACTTGTTTTCCTGATTAAAGACACTCGATTGCGTGGGACCATAGATGTAGGTGTCCACCGGATTCCAGGCGTTGTCAATGTTCACCCGCAGGTTCCGGTTCAACTTCGGATTGCTGGCGCTGTAGTAGTAGCTGCCATAGTTACTCTGATTCAGGAGCGTGGGCTTACCCCCGTCCGCCGATGAGGCCACGGGTGGCGGTGGGGGCGGCTGGCCGGTGGTTGAACTTGTCGATTTCATGGGCACATAGGTTCCGTAGCTGTCCCACATCCTCAGGCGCGTTATCCACGGCGGCAGATCGCTCTGGGGCAAAGAAATCGCAGAATAGAGGAAAAAGCGAACACATGTTATTGTTTAATTCTCTTGTTGACATTATTTTTATGTGCACTCGGAAAAATCACACTGTTAAATGGTAGGGAACCCCGTAAATACAGGAAATACGTAAAGTGCTCAAGTAATTTTTAGCTAGCTGTATTTTCTATTTAATTCTTAAATAAAATATGAAGAAATTCTACAGGAAACCAAAATAAATTTTGCTTTAAAGATTTTAAATGTTTTTTTAAGTCCATGAACATGTTTCCATTTTTTTATTTCTTTGTGTTTTTCACGCTTTCCCTTTGGCTGGTTGCTTTCTCCTTTGTTAGTATCCCCTCTTCCGTCTTTTGTCACATGTCATATTCAAACAGTTTCAAGTGTGAGTTATTTGTCGTTTGTCACTGTCCTCTGTCCTCTGTCCCAGCCTCCCCTGCACCTTCCTCCACAGGCTTGTTGGCGCAGTCTTTACATTCTTCGGAGAGTCTCCTTGTTGTTGTTTGCCGGCATTAAATATTTTTCCGAGACGCCTCCTTGGCTGACAATGTTTATGTTTTCCCCTCGCATTGCGCTCTATGCCTTTCCTAGGCCCTGATTATTGTTGACTGTGTTAATAATGAAAAAGACAGTTGCAAACAGCTGTGGCTTGACTGAAGGAACTGAAGCTACAGAGTCCCGGCTCCGGACAAAGTCGCTGGCTCGAAGTGTCGACCCAGAAAACTAACTGACAGCTATTTAAGCCCGGCACCGACTCCTTTTCATTTGTCTGATTTAGGAAGATATTTAACTACTGAAATAAAGGTTGCATTCTTTAAGTAAAATTCTTTATTTTTGTATTATCCTTAGCGCTACAAGTCTTAACTTAAAATTTCCTCGTCAGTCTCAAAATAAATTCACTTCGACTTATTTTTAGATATCGATATATCAGTGGAATAAATTCCTTACTAGGAAGGCGTAATTATTATTGTGTTATCTTAATCAAAAAAGATACAAAATTTATTACTTATTGTTTATTAACGTTTGTATTTCAAAAAATGTACAACCCATTTTTATAGATTGAAAGAAGAGGTTTTCTTGTACTTTTTCGCATATGTGTATGCATTTTAATTAAGTTGTTTAATAAACCGCCCGACCCCTTTCTCTAGCTTGAATTTGACCTCCAAATGGCTTGCCAAACACAAGCTTTGAGTTTCTGTGCAAAATATTAAATTCCTGAAATACTCAGATCCTCATCACTTTCACTGCTTTCAAGTTTAATAAATTTCACAGACAAACCACACCAATAAGGGCCACAAATAAAGGCATACCACACGTGCTGCACCTTGATTACTTTCACACATTCTTCAAGACCTCTTCGCAGGACGAAGAGAAGGCTTTGGAAACTTTTCACCTGTCGCCTAATCAGATAAATTGCCAACAGCCGTTCATGCGCTCAAGGTCGTTCTCCGTCTAGACGTGAATTCCGTATGAAACAGAGGCATCTAATTTATTTTTGGTAGACACATTCTCCGAACCTTTGTAAAATTTGGGTGCCAATTAATTTGGTAACCCCATTGTGGCGAAAAATAAATAAAAACGGGAACAGATAAATGGTGACTGAACTCTCAACCAACACCCACACAATTGTCTCTTCGGTTTTTGGGCTACACCCCTCGCAGGATGCTCCTCTGTCCGTGTCAATTGCAGTTGCCTCACCTACACTTTAAATTGCGAAAAATGAAAAGCTGCCAGGAGCACACAAATAAACAAAAAGTGAAAAAGAAACAAAAAATATGGCGAGGGGCAGCGAGCGAAATAAAGCAAAACAACTTTGCAGCAACACCTACTGTACGTACGTACTCCCACCACCCACTGAGTCATTTTCTGCACAGAGAATAAATTCATAAAAATGGTTTTAAAAATTCAAATTTAAAAGTTCAAATGTTCGTTTATACACACATATATACTCGTATATTTATTTTTGCATATTTTATTGATTTTTGCGACCTATATCTTTACTTATTAGTCAAGTTAGCAGGCAATGATCGAGTAAAACGAGGGTTTTTGAAATACCTATCCTTAGTAAATCCTGTTCCTTTTTGTTCACTGTACGCCCACCTTCCCACTCTTTAGCAGCTACAAACGGGAGTACAATAAAAAGTGACAGAACAAAAATATGTGTAAAATAAAACATAAAACGGGCGACTCCGGTGGGCGGGTGAACGAGAGTGGAAACGGCAAAAACAGTTCATGAATTTTGTAACAGCAAGGAAAAAGTGACAAAAACAACAGCAGCAGGTACTGGGGAGCAGAACTGAAGTCATTGGAATGTGGGCGATCCCATTCGGGGGGAGTGTGGGGCCAACAACAAGCTCACAAATTTTTTTCTAAAATGAAAAAGAACCGAATGAAAAATAAAAACAAACATACACACACAACAAAAAGCGGGGCAAAACAAACTTTTTAAATTAAGAAGCAAAGTTAAAACTCGCCGACAAAACGAAAAAATAACAATGCACGGCGTGGGATAGATTGGAGTGTGGATGCAGTGGAATGCTGGAAGTGCTTGTAATGCGACCACATTTATGAGACCACGGCAAGCGTTGACATGTCCCTCGAATCGTTCCATATCAGCTCCCATTATTTCCAGCCCCAGTTGTGCTCTATGATCTTTGGGCCATGTCGTAAATGCACGAATTGTTGGCAAGTCTGGAGCACTTGGGCTAGCAGCTATTGAACTCAACAAGAGTTTGAACTTAGCGACTTGGCACTTTAAAGTCATTTTTTACACCGGGGTGTTTGCCAGAGTAGACGAATTTATTATTAGCTTAAAATTACGCAACACTTTGAGAAGGCGGAATATTTGATCATAGAAACTATCGGTCTTGATTAAAAGGACAATATTACTCTACTTAACTAAATCATATGGAAACGGGATATAATAAATGTATCTTCTAATTGATATAGATAACAGGAAAATATATAAACCCAAAATAAATGACAAAGAGTCAAATTAATAAGTGTGGTTAGCAACAATATTTTAGTATCAATTCGATACTGAAAAATGACAAACTGATACCAAACTGTATGAATCTGACAACCACAGTTCTTAGCACATATGTATGTATAATGGGACAGTTTATAATAAAAATGAATTACTATACCCTAACATAGGGTATTTATTATAAGTTTAGTAAGAAGTTGTCAAGGCAGTGATGAAGATTCCGACCATGTAAAGCATATATATTCTTGATCAGCATCAACAGCCAATTCGATCTAGCCATGTCTGATTATTCGTCCTTGTGTGTCTTAGTATTAGAGCAATCTAAGTCAAACTTTCTGAATAGTCTGGGGTATTTTAAATTACCAAAGTGGGGCAACCATCAAAAATATTAATATAACGAAATAATAAGAATAATAAAATATTTCTATTAACTTCCTTGGCTTTATTTCCCCCATATCTTGAGCATAAATCACTGCTCCTTAACATAAATCATGGCGCTTGTCGCAGAACCTCCAACCTCCAGCTTGAATGAACTTTCGCCTGGCGTACCCTAAATGACCATTCAGTTATCTGGGCACTGGGGGCGGCACTTCATCCTTTGAGGCACCCGCTGACCCGGCATTACGCGCTATCGTCGTTCGTCCAGGCAAACTCAACATTCTACCTTGACACAATTCACGGGCCGTTAGGCAGGCGACAACGAACATTTTAAATGCACACGCCACTATGATGAGCACACTGTGGGAAAGTCCACCTCCATTGTCTATTAAATCGATTTTTATTTTTGGAACAAGAATGGTTTCTATTTGTACAAGTAAATAAAGAACTGGAGATCCTGATTTCGAAGTCCCGAATTAAATTTAAATCGATTTTTACTCTTTCCGAAAGTGTTCAAGGCGTCTTAGCCCATCCTATACATATTCTGCGGAAAGGAAAAACCTTTCTATATCGATACTATTTAAAATCAAATCACGTACAAAAAATAAATATATATGTATATTAATTTATAAATAAATATTTAAATTATTTAAGTAAAATGAAAGCATCCTAGAAAAATCATTCTTTGCATTTTTTTGTAAGGAGACAAATAGCAAAGTTTCAAAAGAGAGGGCAGGACATTACTATGGGCGCTTGTTGACGTTGCCAGTGTCGCATTTTGACGCAGTTGCTTCGCCGGCGGACAGACTTCAGACTCAAAAATGTATAGTTAGGAGTTGCGTAAGCTTTCACTTAATTATATATTTTATACGTTGCATTTCTATGGCTGCATTTTTAATTGGCCAGCAGAGACAAAGTGCCGACCGACTGGCACTAATAGCAAAACATCTAGAAGGGATATGATATATACATACATATATACGGAGGAGAGAGAATGCCAGAGACAATGAATGGAAGTGGAGGCGACGCCGCTGGCGTAGACGCATTGCATTTAAGGGACAATGCAAGCGGCAAACTGTGTAAGCCACCAGCCATCCAGCTCCTCCTACTGCCTCTATCCTTTCCCAGGCATACACGTTATGCATTTATGTAAACGGTTAAATATAAGAGGAGCTGAACGGACGCACAGAGGGAAAAATTAGCTAAATCTTGGTCTTTTTTCTTTTATGTCAAACCGATCGAATTACCATATCTTATAAATTTCGTAGAAATAATCGGAAAAATTGTAGAAAAAAAATACAGCTTTGTTTGTTTTTTAACATAAGTCCGGGTACTCCTAGATATGGGAAATTTTGTAATGATTTATGAATTAAGGAATTTTTTCACGATGTTCTTGACGTGTTCTTGCCCTGAGGAAAACGGATACTAAAAATTGGTTGGCAACATCGAACCCATCGATTCTATGTAACAGGCCGAAGGAGGCATCTTCAACCACATAAAGTATCACCAGCCGAGTCGATTTAGCCACGTCCGCCTTTCTGTCTGTCCATATAAAACAGCAGATCTCAGAGACTGTAAGAGCTAGAGCTAGCAAACTTGGAGGCAAGATTTTTATTCACTTTCTTTCAAAATTTGGATTACTACTATTGCCCTTGAAAAACATGAGAATCGTATATCTAAGCTATAGCCATTATTATCGATTTTAAGAAAGTATATAAGAAATATAGTAAATACATTTATGCGGACGTACTCTAAAGTGAATCTAATGAAATCCGAAGATAAACATTAAGGTTCTTGTACATTCATGCCGCTACCACTCCCATTCAGTTTCGGCAGATTCTTTAAATTTTTTTTTTTAATTTGCGCGCTTTAGGATTTGGTTTTTTGTTTGATGCACAGATGTAGCTTTGGGTGCGGGTATCTTTCAGTCTTGCACACTCGACTGTACCTTTCTTACTTCTATTTATTTGTATTTAATATTATTGTTATTGCTAATTGGTTCGCATTGTTTGAAAGTGAATATGCGAAAAAAATTTTTCCAGAGAAAGAAATTTGTAGATTTTCACTCACTTGAGTCACTTGAGTCCTTCCCGAAAAAAATTATGTTATGTAATAATAAAGTTATGAAAACGGATTTATAAAACTGTGGAGGGGGCTATATAATAATATCTACAACAGAATATTTTTTTTTTCGAGTGCATCATGACCATCCCCAATAGTCGTTCGGTTAAATATTTTATGGCGCAAACACAGTCGCTCAAGCCAGCCCCCCACAACCGAACCCAACTCAACTCACCCGTCCCAGAGTATTGTTGTCGTGTATCGCCTGCTGCAGGATCTGCAGATTGTAGCTGGTGAACGATAACCAAATCAGGTCACCAGGATATCCGTGAAAGTGGTACGTGCATGTCGTATTCGGCGGAAGCGTGTGACGCGGACTCACAATGCGTCCCATGCGGCCGCGACGCGAGAATAGCACATCATCTGTAAAAGGAGGAAAAAATGAAGGGAGTGAGTGCGAGTCGGAGATTATAATATTCATATCCGCATATATGATATAGATATTTATGTACACTGCTGCGCCGAGTTACTCGTCCTTCTCGGAGCGTTTTAATATGTCCTAAGAACGTTGTATGACAAACGGCTTACATGTGATTTAGGTTAATTTACAATCTGTGGCTAGTGGAGGGACTTCTCTTTTTGTTTTACTTCTGGGGTACCGTATAGTTAGCTTATGGTGGTTGAAACCAAGGGCTTTTTAATGAATGAAAATACATTGAAGTACTTATTCAATTTAATATAATTTACATTGTAAGCTCATTCTAAGCTTATTCTTTAATATTTCTCAGCGGACGCTAGCCTTCACCAGAGGCAACTTTGTGAAACACTAGCGACGAATACGAATACAATTTTAAAGCTCCTCCAGTTGCCTAATGTTGCAATTCCGCCACTCGGCTTTAATTAAAGTTGCCAGAAGGAAGAGGCAACAAAGAAGCTGCGGAGCGAGCCGGGATAACAACGCGGAGTGCAAACCAAAACCCAGAGCTACAGAGTTTCGGCCCGGGACAACTTTGGCAACTTTTGATTCAAGTGACAAATTAAAAAAGGCAACGGGAGCAAAACATAGCCGCAAAAAACCGGAGGAGCGAAGGCAAAAGCAACATCTACTCGGCGTTTCAATTGGCAAAAGTCGCCACGTTTCGTAGCAATGCGCCAGGCGGGAAAGCCGGGGGAAATGGGTAAGGCGGCAGGCTGAAGTGCCAGTCGATATAAAGGAAACAATCGTCAACGGTATCGATGATAACACCTGCGCCGATTCTAGCCGCTGCGACAGCTTTTCCAACTTGCCGGCGAAAGAGGCCAGAGACTTTTGATGTGTGCCGTGCCGCATCGAGTGGCAGACAGAAGGGAAAAGTTACTGCAGCTGCCACAAGGCAAAAGTTGTCGGCCCGTTGGGCTCCGTTTTTTGGGTGGGAGAACGCAGAAGTTACAGATCGCTGTGGCAGGGAGGCGGCTTCCTTACTTGAGAACACCTTAAAAAATGCGTTAAATTCTTATATTAAATTAAATATCACTCTAAAATATTGTTTTAAGCCCTTATTTGGTGTCCCAGATCTTCTTTAACCTTATTTTACTATTTCCCCAATACGAATGTCTAAAAAGTATACAAATCTACCATTCCTCGCTCAACACTTTCAACTGCTACTAACAAAGCATGTTAATTAATCATAATTCATAAACAGAAGTAGGTGGCTAAATTATCTCGGATATCTGAGTCCGAAAAAGAGCTTGTCTTCATACATTCTTCAGTAATTCCACCCCACATACCTATATATTATTATTAATAAAATACAATAATTTTTTGAACGTATTTTACGTTCTTTTATTATGCGTACTTCGCATCCCGAAGTTTTGTAAGTGTAGCGGTGTCGGGTTGTATTATTTTTCTGCCGTATCCTGAATGTGTGTGAGTGCTAGCTAAGTAATACGGTTTTATGAGATTTTTATTGTCACATTTCGCTGGTTGTGGCATATAAAAGTAAAGTGGCCTTTAAACATGAGCTCCTCCTCCAAAGCAGCGCAAGCTGAATGGGAGTTTAAAAAAGTGTTGCCTACACATGGGCATGGTGGTCGGAGGCAGAGCGAAGAATAATAAAAACATTGTTTCAAAGACCACAAATCCATTGTTCGTTCCATTTTCGTCGTTTGAAATATACAAATCAAATTTAGCTCAAATTTCAAATGCATGAGTGTACGATTTTTTAGGCCCATCTGTGTGGAGTGGCTCAACCAAAGTGAACATTCATTAAATTTGCAGTCGAAACTGTCAACAGAAATTTCAATAACATTTTTTAACACGCTGGGGAATTGTGATTTCACATATCAACTAAAATTCTCAAAATAATCGACAGCTCTGCACATGAGAGATTCATATATGTACATACAGATACATAGGTATGGGTTTGGGTGAAGGTGTGCACAAGGTCTCGCATGAGAGTGTGTGCGAGCAGAGCATTGCATATGGCACATGAAATGTAATCATTGGCCATTCCTGCCCTGGCATGTGAATTAGTTAACAGATGGCCGGGAGCACTCACATCTAGAGATGGAATATGGGCGAATAGAACAGACTCAGCTAAGCGGAATAAATATTTCTGAAATATTAGCGCAGTGAAATATTAAACCTATAATGATCAGCTCGGTTTTTTCACATAAGGAAATTCAGCCCAAATCGAGGCAAATAATTGTATGACTGCAGAACCCTATGAAATTATTTTCTTCTAGTATATATTTATCTTATCAAGTGATATCGGCTTAATATAGATAAATTTTTTCCTAATAGTAAAATATGTTTCGTATAAAGAAATAGCTTCTTGGAACAATTGAGAAAAACTATCTCACGAGCACACCTCTAATTTCCGCTGATATTCTGCTGGCTACAGTTGCCCAAGTTCGCAGTAATAAATTTCGCTTCGACACATTTGCGCTGACTGCTGGGGCCGTACAACAATGAGTGTTCCGTTGGCCATATAGCTATATATTCCCACACACACTCTTCGAAATAATTCAAGGCAGTGCTGTGTGGGTGCGTAATAGTAGCAATAATAATAATATGCTTATCAGCTGGCCGTAAAGTGTGACTATCGAGTGGCAACACTGGGCAGACAGGTGTGTTTGTGTGCCGGGAAAGCCCAGTGCCTGGGCCAGGTATAGGAAAAGCCGCAAGCGCTGGCAATAAAATTGTTATTTTGCGATTTATTATTAGAGTGCATTTGGGCCGCCGGCGGTGGTGAAATGATGGTAACGGTTACCGGTGGCTTTTGTATTTTTTCCTCTTGGCCAAAAACCGCAAAATGTAGTCGCAACACATTTGGGGCATTAAATTATGGGGTGTTACTCTTATTGATTGCACGGGATGGAAAGAGCGAGGAAAGGCGAGGGGCCTGGGACACCCAACTATTGCTGATTGAGTAGCATTTCCATTTCCATTCGTGCCCTTTTCCTCGCTGATTGTTTATTGCTGGCGCTTTTGTTGTTTTTCGATTTTCGGGGCAAGCCCGAGCGCAAATTAAATAGAAATCGCCCTGCAGGCTGTTATGCGAATATGTGTGTTGTATCTTCCCATGGCGAGTATCCCAACTCGGCCTGTTTATTTTCGTTTTATGCTGCATTACATTTAACACATTCAAACAATTAGCCAGACCAGAAACCGATCCCGAACCGGCGACTATTTCCAGCCCATGCCATTTAAAATGCAGGTGGATTGCACCAAGCCGTATATATTGGCATATATCACTTAATGGATTGTCACGCATATTTGATGGCGCTGAATTGGTTTTCGTTGAATTGCCGGTAAATCGCCATAAGCCTAATGGTCATTCAACATTAAATTGATAAATTGTCTGGTTCTCTTCACGAATTTCCAAACAATTTTCTCTTAAAATTTTTGTTGGCTTCCAGAACTTTTCGTCGGTTGCTATTTACTTAATATTCTTTACTATTAATTTGTTCAGGGGAAGAAAATTAATATTTATTGATGACAATATAATAGGATTTTCTTAAATATTTGTTTGTTGGTTTGTTAGTAAAAACAAGTAAGAAAACTACAGTCGAGCTTGACTGTGAGAAATAAGAAGAGGAATTCAATGCCATCGTGCTGTCCTTCTCACACGCTTTTTGAGCTCTATATTCTGAAAAAATTCGCACTTTAATGGGCAAAATAAAGCACTTTAGCATGGAGAGATATAGTTATGGATGTAGCTTAATAGGCTCCGTGGACGTAGTACTCTGCTTATGAAAGGTCGTAAGGGGTTTATTTCTAACAAAATCCCAACTAACATTTTCTTATTTTATTTTGTAATTTATTGAATTTTTTATTAGTTTATTTATTTATACTACTTGTTTACTCAATGCGTAACAGTTAAATTGACGTAAGCCAATTAGGTTTGCTGCAACTGTTAATTGACTACAGTTGAAATACATTTAATAAATTTTTAGTTTATTTAAAAAATTTTATTATTGCTATTTCATTAATAACAAAAAAAAAGGGAAACATACTAGAAAGCAAATGTTATGTGTAAAGTTTAATTGAATTTATATTATAACATAATTTTATTATAACATATTTCTTTTATAATATATTATATTAGACATATTCAACAATTTTTAAAACACAATTGTTACAATTGCTTGGACTTGAACGGTGAACACTAAGCACTCCAGTCCAGCACTTTACCAAATGTTCCACTCATGCAAATCAAAGGGATACAGTGTGCAATACGTGTGACAGTGCCCAAATCTAAAATAACCTTGCAGAGTACCAAGAGAACAGAGATCGCTCAATTTTTCTCCCTCTGTCATTTAATCTATGTCTCCCTTTGGGTCCCTCCTCTAAAAGTTCAATATTGAGAGTGCCTTTCTCGCGCCTGCAAGATCTCTTTTCGAAAAAAACAAAATAAGGAACAATTCGTCTCGATTTCAAGAATGCCTCTTCGGAATAAATTGAGATGACATGATCTCGGAAACAATTGTTCTTATTTTCTTTGGGTGTAGAAACTTCTGCCGGACAAAGTATGTTGACTTATCTTTTAGCAGAAGTTAAATAAATTTATTATTTCTTAGAGAATATTCTTCCGTGCATAAATATTTTTAAAATTTACCGATAGCCGAAATAAGTGCATAGGCTCCAGCCAAATGGCGAAATATGATTGGCTCGGCCAACAAAGTAAATTAAACGTACTAAATAATAAATGAAAACAAACAAAAACATAAATTCTGTTGCCCCTAGTTCCACTTTTGCCAACACATTTGTTGGTCACACGTATACGTACTACATCGACCAAGTTAATTATGTTTTTGGGCGCTGCCACAGCCAAAATGTACAAAATTGTTAGCTGGGGGCAGAAAGTAGCTTAATAAATATATGCAGAGGCATGCCCTACGTCCCCAATGGAAATTTCCGTATTTTGTGTTTGCCCTAATAAATAATTTCCATGGAAAATTAAGTTGCCAAAGCTTTCAGCCAATTAATGTTCAATGTTTCAGATAAGCGTAAACTGTGCCAAATAAGGATTGATTTAGGGTCTTTAAAACAAATTCTCTGGAAATCGCTGCTCATCGGAATAAATTTTTGAATAAACAAGCTGCAATATTTTCAATATTTGTCTAAAACTCAAATCGCACAAAAAATGACACATAGTTAATAGAAAGCTGCAAGAATTTTGCTCTTCATTGACAAATTCACGTTTAAATATTGATATTACATAAAGCACATATTCCAATACACCCACATTAGACTGCAAATAAAATGTTGCCGTTATGTGCAAATATGCTAATTTGTTGTTTGCCAATCATTTCCTACCCCTGCAACCGCCAGCATCCCATCCAATCGCCATCCCTGTTGTTGTTTCCTAATGCTTCCTCTTGCCATCCGCTGATTGCAAACAAAATTGCAACTCAATAAGCAAACTAAACAGCAAATATTCGCCGGCTTCTATAACATCGTAGCTCCCTCTCGCTTTATATTCATCCCCCCATGGACCATGAGCGAAAAACTGAGAAATAAAGCCGATAACGTGCCCTTTAATGCGCTTGGGTTGCAGATTTCTCTTAAAACCACTTAAAACTACAATTCGAAACCACCTCCCTTTATTTTTGGGCACAGTCTTACTACATCGAGAATAAATTTGCGTATTATACTTAATATTTATACAGTCGAGTCTGTGAACAATTTTTGATTGTTTTAATAAATGTTAAGGAAAAGTCTGGTTTTTTGAAGATTTTATACTTATGTATGCAGTTATAAGAACATTCATTTTAAATATACTTAACTCGCAGAAGCTTGATTGATGCACTTTCTACGATATACATTTATACAATTATTTAAAAGTAATTATAAAAGTTTAAAATTTAAAGTCGATTTTAACAAAAACAAAAAAACAGGCCAAGATGGGCCAGAAATTACTCCTATAATATGTGGATAACTATAATATAGTGTTTATTATAATCACAAAGTGGGGTAAAATTCGTAAAAAATTTAGCTTTTTATAAACTCTTATTCTTCTATAATTTCTCTGAATACCTATAATTTTACTTATTACACCGAGACGAAACTCCACCCGCTTACATATTAAATTTAAATTCCATTGTCTTTGTCCGCTCTCCGCGCTTCATTGTTTGCTTTCCCTTTCTTTGTTTTCGTCTGTTGACTTTATGAAATTAAAAAGGAAAATTTCCACAAACGTGCCGAAAGAAAAATGAGAAAAAAGGCAACAAAATCGAAAGGTTTTGTTTAAAGTTTGCAGAAAAACTTTGCGAAACTTTAGGTGTAACAACAGCTGAGAACGGCGTTGTAAAAAAGGTTTAAGGTTCTTGGCTAGAAATTAAGGAGACACTTGAATTCAGCGAGGCAACTGGTGGTATGTCATCAACATTTAATCCGTAAATCAATTAAATGAAAAATGTCAAAACAACTTCTGTAGAAGACATAAAACTGTAACAAACCTGCCTGATAAGGAGAAATGGGAACTTAAGAGTTCTATCAGTTACCTATCCTAGAATTTAAAGATATTTTTCTAAAGGAAACACTAAAAACATTACGTAGATAAGGGAGTGAAAAAATATGAAAAAATATAATTATATTTGCCAAGAAGAAGAAAAAAAATATGGGTTATAAAATCATCAAAATTAAAGCTACACAAACTTAAATTCCTTTTTTCCTCATATTATTTTTTATTTAAATATTCTTCAAGATTAACTGACTTTTAGGGGTAGACGACATCGGTAGGTTTTTACGCTAAGGTCATTTTATATTATTACTACAAATAAAAGATTTTCGTTATTTCTTATAGATTGTTATCGTCTTTTGTAAACATATATTTAAAATTCTTTGGGGCTATAGGCCAAGCCATAAAGCGAAAATGTTTCTCCGCTTGTAAAGCCATAAATTTCCAACATCTGTGATTCGCATTTCCAGCTTCCATCCATTTTCCCCAGGTCTCCATCAGTGTTTACGTATTCTGCTTGTGCCTGCTTAGTTGGCATAAATGATTGGAGGCAAATCTTACAGCGATTCATATGGGGTAATTTATTACCCGGCTCAGATTGGCGGAATTATCATTCTATAGATGTGAGAACAAGTTGCCATGCCAATGGACATGTCAAATATTCGCTCGATGAAGTTTTTTCCGCATTTGTGGACGGTTATTGCATGTGGAATGTTTGGCTGAAGTTGATTAGCACTAATTAGGGAATCCAGACGGAATCGAATATTGATTGGGTCAGATAACGCTTGGCTGACGGAGAAATCCTTTTAGGTTATAATTGGATCGGCAATTGGCAGCTATGACAATCGGTTCCGGGAAATAACTTTCGGTTAATGTTGGGAAAGCACGATTGATGAAACGTTCTTTAAACGGAGTTTACAAGAGCTGTCAGCGGGTAAAGCAAGCAAACAAATTTTAATTAAAATCGACGCACTCACCGCAAACCCAGAGGGTTTTCTTCTCCGGCTGGGCGAAAAGTTGCACATTTAATTAAACTTAATTGGTAAAGTTATGGCCAAATCAAACCGAATTAAATATGCAACAGATTTTGTTGCGCAATCAACGAAAAGCGAGAACCGCGGGGAAACTTCGGCACACAAAGCATTTGCATCTGCAGTTTATTAATCATACGCCGCCTGGTGCGGGGCATTCTTTGCATTGATTATTGCAGAATAACTATGTACTCGTACAAAGCACTACACACACTGATGATTATGTATAACATTGCAATGACCTTTGCCGCTCATAATAAATTGTCCTTGTTTCCCGACGTACCCTGTTGATATTTTCAAATATTCAAATACAAATGCATATTGAATGTTAGCGTCCACATGCTTAGTGACGGGGTGGTGGTGCAAAAAAGAGCGGTGTTGGGCGTAGCGGCAAATAAAACCACACACAGTGAACAAATGAAAGCAAAATGAAACGATAAATATTTGGTTTTCGTTAAAACTCTAATTAAAATCATGCTGCACCCGCCTAATAATTTATTTGTATCGCGCAATGCTGCTGCCCCTCCCACAAAAAGGTTGGCATCTAAGGCGGTTCACTGGGGTGGAGCTCCGGGTGCGTGTTTGTGTGCGTCGATAACAAAACAATTATACCGCTTTGTTTGCCAGAAACGTTGGGCAACTCCTTCTGGCCCCGCCCACCCAGAAAATCGCCTTGTGTGGCTACTTGCCCATTATAAATAAATGTTTTATACGCCGGTTGGGGTCCTCTAATTGAACATGCCGCAACGTATTTGCCCGAACTGAAGAAATACGTAGCATTTTTGATATTTCGGTCATAGTTTGTTTTAACGGAAAGCGATTTGTTATGTCTGATTATTATTTATCGATTATCGATCGCATTCAACTAATGAAAGTCTTCATGATTTTAATTGATAAGGTATTTTTTATTATTAGTAGCAGTATTATTTTCTTGATTTGTTTTGTCAGTTTACGTTCTTACGTTATCTTTTTTACTTTTTTTGCAATGCCTTTTTGAGGAATCCCGTATTTAAGTTCGGCCACCTTGTACTTGGAATGGTTTATAACTAAGATAGATATAGCAACCGACTGGCCCTTTCAAACCCCCACCCATCGTTCTGCCTAACAATTTCGCCTAATGATAGCAGACACATCTGTTCAATTTCCCAGTCAACGCATTAAGCCAAACCGAAGTGGGAAAGACGGGAGAGTGAGGATGAAAGGCATTTACAAAAGTTAAACGGTCAAAAATTAAGCACAAACAGAAACAACAACAGCCAAATTAAAATATATGTATAAGCTGGGAAGTTAATGAGCACAACAGCAAGGCATAGAAGAGCTGTATGGAAGGAATAATAAATAGGGAATGAGTTGATTCTGCCCATATTTATACGCCGAAATTGCCAGCTCAAGCAAAAACTAATTTTAAATGAGAATTCCCTCAATTTTCCGTTTTTTCAGGATAAGGAAGCGTTGGAGAAAATAATAAATGCCCAGTGTTTTCGGTTTGGCCAGCAAAATAAAATCTACTCAAAAGTTATTAAGTGCAAATTAATGAACATTAGCGGCTGCCATGGCGTTGCCTACTTTTGGCCACCGCTGCGGCCGCTGCACTAAATTGATGGAACGGCTCCGGAGTTCCAGAGTTCCGGGGTTTTAGGGTTCCGGGGCTCCAGAGGTGCAGAAGGGCAGTCTGAAATTTCATTTAATAATTTTTCAATTAAATGCAGCTGACGGCCAGGGAGCCTGAAATTCCAGGGAAAACCAAGCGAAGAGGAAAGCTTAGGTGGAAGATGTAGAAGATGGGGAGAAAGCTCAGGGAAGGGGAAAAGCGATGGGAAAAAAGCTTAGAATAGAGCACATCTTGAAGAAGAATATTTACTCAACGGAGCATACTAATTAATGGGAGAGTTAAGAGCTGCAGTTATTTTAGAAAATATTTTCCTCTCAATCAAAGGCATAAGTTAAAGTCAAATTAAAATTCTGAAAAAAAACAGATAATTGCTTTCGTTGACTTTCTAATGATATAATTTTTATTCCTTGTATTTTCCCCTTGTTTTACTTACAGTATTTATTAAAATTTTTCCAATATTAAAATATTTATGTAATCAAATATCTTGTTGTTTGTTTAAAAGTTATATTTGTTTAAATCGAATGCTTTGTTCTCCTTTTAATAATTATATAAATAAAACGACGTTAAGACCAATTCCGAATAATTTTCTCATCCCTGTAATCATCTTCCAGTCCCATTGGGGACCCGGTCAACTTTCCCGACTTTCTTTTCCTTCTGGACTGAAATCCAATCCGAACATTATTCGCTGCCCAAGCAATTACTCATACTTTCTTTTTGGCGTCCACATCAAGTCAAGCCTAAAAAGCCATTTGGCCGTCTTAAGCCGTGGGTTCTGTGGGGGTTTCGTCTGGCCTTGAATTTAATTAAAATCTCATTTACTCTCCTTAGATTAGGGCCAAAAGCTAATAGAGGCTATGTAGTTTTGCTTCCATTAAATTACTAACACCTGAGCGATTCTCTTATGAAACTTGACCGATTAGACTCCATAAAAAAGGGAGCCTCGCAATTTTTTTTTGTTTTTCTGGCAATTAAGTAGCCATTGGAGTGCTCACCCAAGAATTATTCATAACCAGCCAATATAACCATATAATTTGAGCTATAAAGAAGAATATATTAATTTTATATTGTGTCTGCATCTGTGCTTTGTTTGATAACACAATTTGATAACGTTTTATTGGAAAAAGAGAGCAAATATTGTTTTAAATCAAAATTCGCGATCTGTCAAATCCTTTTTTTCTACTATTACAAGCGGACAAATATACACACTAGATGAACTCGATTGTCAATGCTTATTTTTATTTTATTATTTTTTCCTTTAGGATAAAACCGCTTCAATTCGAGAATATTTGTTCATTTAGACTTTTTTTTTTACTGAAGGTGAGGAAAATATACTTAAACTTAGAAGTTATGGCCAATCCGTACTCAAAATGAGAACAGTACTTATTTCAGAACGCGTCTTCTCAATTGAGCTTATTCCATCTTGTATGTTTACTAATAAACAAATAAATAATAAAACAAATAATAAAATAATAAAACAAACAAATAATAAATTTACCACAAATAGTGAGGCCTAATTTTAAATGTCTGGCATCTCTGCTAACTCATGGCCTCGTTAGTGTCGCAAAAAACCGGGGCTATATTAACTTCCACTACTTAGGATTTCATGATCATTATATATATTACCTACATTCGGACGAGTACAATATTTACTCACTGAGTAATAATTAAGTGGAAGGTTATTATTTAAGGAAACAAGCAAATGTATAAGATACTCTATACTCTTTATAGCGAATAAGCTCTAAGAAAAAAATAACAGTATACCATAAACGGAAAAGGCAATATCTGACCTATTTGACAGTGCCCACACCAGCACCTTCACCTGAGCCCCGTTTTAATTGCCATTAATTATGGTTATTTATAGTTATTAATGATAGTTTTTCTTACCTGGATTCGAGGCATTAATGTGGAATTCACAGAGGTTCTTGGTACCCTGGGCGAAGTCAAATGAATCAGAGTCGGTGAAAAGTATGTCCACGTCCAGCTCAAAGCCCCGATTAGGGATACCCTGCTGCAAGGGTGCGGAAAATGGGCTGGAGTGAAAGGCCACCAGCATTTCAGGACCCCTGAAAGGAAAGAATTCAATTGAAATTAAATTAAGGGCTTAACTTGTATTAGGTTAATTTAGATACGTAGTAAATATGTATTGTTATTTATATATTTCGCAAAATTTTGTCCACTGTTAGAGCTTTATCGCGTCCCAACCACTTGATTTTAAAAAATTATTAAATTCAACACAATATTGGCTTATTTATTTGTTTTAAATTCTATAAAACTTGCCAATAAGTGGCTTTCGCCCTCCCGCGCTCAAGAACTTTCTTTCAAAGAAATCTCAGAAGTTTTGCCCAATATCGCGCATACGCCCCGTAGTATGCTTGGCTGGTGCTGCCTGTGATGTTTGTCCATAACCAGGCCACTGGCACTCCAATTAGAGGCGTGAAAAAACTTCAGCTCACATAAATTTAATTTGCACAATTCGGCAAACAAGAAAAGTCGTAAACTTTTTGCCCACGAAAGAGGCAACAAACCCAAAACAACCCGAAACAATCCGAAAAGCCCACGGAATAGCACAAACAAGCAGCGTGGTGGGCGTTTTGCCAAAATGCCGACGAGCTACGCCCAAAAGTATGACGCAGTGCTCGCCCGCTTTGTTTTGGGCTATTTAAAGTGTCCGCTCCGTCTGGTTGTTTGCATTTTTGCTGCCAAATTAACTTTTTTCGCCATTGTCTCGTTGGTAGGGCTGTGAGGCGTTGGGAGGTGTACGAAAAGTTTTAGGCAAATTTTTTGGCATAACAAAGTAACTGAGTCGAGTTGGGCCAAAAATTTTGCCGTTTGTCTTTTGATTTTTCTGGCCAAAAATTATGAAATGTCAGTCGACTGTGGGTGTTGCACCAAAAGCAAATCTGTCCCGCTCCATTTTCTCTGTCTGTATTTGTAGACGACGCGTCGCCAGATTTTATGGTGGGCGGATCTGAGCTGAAGGGGGTGAACGTGGGGGCATGAGGTGAATCAGCACCCATGTAACTGACATCGAGTGCTCGTAAAATTTTCAATACTACGACAATTGCTAAGAAGACAACTTTCAATGTTAGTTATTATTTCAACCCAAAAAATTCAGCTCAAGTAAAATTCGGAGGTTGATGTAAAGTTAACATGAAACGAAGTTAATTTTGATATGCCAAAGTTTGTATAGATTTGCAATTGAATCATTTAAAATTGATACATTTCGGTCAAATTAAAAAAAAATCAAAGTTATGTACATTTTCATTACATTTACCTATACCTATTACATTTTACATTTACTATTTTACATTTCTTTATAAATACGAACAGTTCTTATGTCAGCTATATGATATAGTTGTCCCAAAAGTATGACGCAGTGCGTCTGCAATCGTAAAATTATTTTTAAAAAGATTTTGAAAGCCGGAAAGAAATAATTTTTTGTCCAATTTGCAAACTACTGATCAAATCTATTATACCCTGCATAAACATTATAGGAGTCGCATGGAAGTATTGTGTAGAAATTCATAACGAACGAAATTTGGCAACGAATCAATATTTCAAATGCATCTTTAATTCAATATTGCATCTGTAGTTTTGTATGCCATATTTCCTTTTTCGGATAATTTGCAAATCTGAAAATTTCAATAGATCTGCATGGCAAACTAATGCAAACTCACCCTATGAACTCCAACATTTAAGCTTTAAATACTGTTGCCGAATGCAACTGCTAAATCGTCACTGAGAAATAATAAAAGTCCAATTAAGGAAATTTAAATAACTGCCAGAAGCGCTGCTTGAAAGATAAGGTTGCCAGGTATCCCTATACTTTCCATTTGGTTAGGATGCTGCATTCATGACCATATAATTTATGTTCAAAGTTTTCAATTTAAACATCAAATTGAATTTTTATTGCCCGGGCAAGAGGTGCCCACATACGGCGTATGCGTAATATGGCATGGCATAAAATAAAACAGAAACTGAGCTCCCTCGCATACACACCCACCTAAGCCAGGACTTTGAACACTTAAAAAGAAACGCACACGCAGACGATGTCAAAAGCCATCAAACATGGCCAACAAAATGGCTTTTTAATACGTGTAAGTGTGGCCAAGTGTGAGTGGCAAAGCTCCTTATTATTTAAGCGAAACGTGTCCTCAGAGAGGGGCCCTGGATTAAAGGGGAATGGGGCAGCGGAGGCTTTGGAGCAGCTGCAATGATTGTGACAGTGCCAAGTGCAATAAACTGCAAATGAAAAGTAAATTAATTTTTAATAAAGCGACACAAATGTTGGGTCCCCACTCGGCCCCCGGGATTCAGCTGGGGGATGTCTCGGGTCCTTGGGAATGTCCTTTTCTCCTGATCTCCTGTGTGTAGGTGCACTTTAAAAAATAATTGCTACTGAAAAATTAATAAATGCCGTAAATATTCCTTTAGAAATCCGAATAAAACTATGCTATTTCTGAACTAATAACGTATAGAAACGTGTAACGAATTGATTTGTAATCAATGAGTTTGCTACTAAATGCCCCTCAAAACGATTTAAAATCATTTTTGACTTGGCAATCTTTTTCCGAGTGATTCCCAGTTTCTGAATGTGCGTACTTGCTTGGCATTTGGTTACTTTATGGCTTGCGGCACACTTGTGGGTGTCGTAAAATCAACACGAATCCATAGCCAACGGCCCTTCTTCCCCTGTCCGTGAACTCCCTTGCCTCTTATTCAGACCCCTCCCCTGCTCTAAAACGCTGTCCCTTTGTCGGTTATCAATACACGTAAACTTCTCCGAAGCGTCAGAGTGTCCTGACCGCAAATGGCAGCGATGTGTCCTCCCAGAACTCCACCCCGAAACTCTACGGACTTGCGGTTTCCCCGGGGGCTTCTGCATGCCCGGTGCTTGGCGGTGAGCTTCGAAGTGCACGAGAATTTCAAGTGATTAAAGGCCCGGAGCCTAAATTATACGAAATTTTGGATGCCGGTTTTTGGCCAAAGAATACAGGGCGAGCTCATTAATCAGCTGACTGAACTAGTTGGGAATTCCCTCGCTGTTCCGCAGTTCCTTGTCGTATTTTGAATTTAAGGGGAACAGGGATAAAAAATTAAAAATATAAAATAAATCAAAGTTTCAAGCGATATTAAAAAGATTTTAAATTTTGCAGTATTAGGTTGAGTCATAACTGTGACATACAATTTTATTCAAATTATGTTCTTTATATCTAAGGAACTGACCAAATGATGTACGATTAAGATAAGCACTGTGTTTTATTGGCCTGATTTTACTTTTATTCTGTGGAGTTCTTTATCATCATTTCCCTATTATTTATTCTTATACTTAAGTTATACATATTTGTATATATTGCATTGGCAAAGTACGTGAGTTTGCTCTCAACTCTGAGGCATTAAGTTTTTAAAGCAAAGCCTTTTCCAGACAAAATCCCCTTCCAAAAATTAGTATTAACCGAAAGCAAACATCTCCCTTCAGTTCCCCGATTTTCAGCCAACCTAATCCGCAAAGTGCAACCACAAAAAACAGGTGGAGCGGAAAGCAGAGTGGGTGAGAGAGAGCGTTGAGTTTTGCCATAAAAAATTAATATGCAATTTAAAAAGTTATCGCTTTGAGTTTTTCTTTCCTTGGCTAACAAAAATTAACATTTACTTAGAGGAAGCAACAGCTGCTGCTGCTGCAGCTGAGGGGAAAATACAACTTTTTCCGCCCCACCTCTCAAAAAAAGGAAGCGGCGGTACGAGAGAAAAAGGAACCAATAAAATACGAACGTCTCACGGCACCTTTAGCTTGTTGCAATTTTAAGTTGCGCTGGGAAATTAATAATTTTCGTGTAGCCTTTTACTCACCTTCTCTCCCATTTCCCATCGCCCCTGTGTGCATATGCGATTTTCCCGAAAGTCAGGGAACCATGTCTGAGGTGAGAAGTAAAGCGAGAGATGTTTGCCGACGGAGAGGAAGGACTTTCGCCTAGCACGTGTATATGTGCATTTATAATTCGTATGCTCATGTCGCGTACGACGTTGACAGAGTGTACAGAAAACAAATGTATATCCCTTGAATGCCAGGATTAAGGTCTTTAATAACATTGTATCATAGTCCCTAAAGTAAAACTATTAACTAACTAGTACATGAATATTTTCCAAGCACTAAACCTATATTTTCTTTCGTGTTTTCTAAATTTAATAAATTCTTCATTTGTTTCAGTGCATTGAAAAAAGAATATGTGGCAGGTGAGCTGAGGAGGTTGGAGAGGAAAAGCGCTGCACGAGCTACGGTCCTGGCTTCTTAATGCCGTTTTTCTTGAACACCCACTTTTCCATCAAGTTCTCTGAGCGTCTCGTGCCTCGTTCGTTTTCTCCTTCATGTGCATATTACGCTCTATGCATATTTGATGTGCCCCCGCTCTCTCCTCCCTCCTTCTTTGGCACCTGTGCACGCTTATAAGATTTTCCCAAGGATACGGAAAGGATGTCAATAAATGCGAGAGTGCAACTCATTAAGAGATTAAGGGCCACAAGGCTGAGCGATCATTTATAAGCGACCAGTTATAATTTGCTAGAAGCTAGTAAATAAATTATAAAGCGCAGAGTTGGTTTTACTAAACAAAATGTTTCAAAAACTCCAGTATTAAATTTCTCATGCTGTACTTAACAAAAACATTTAAAAAAGTGTAACAAATAACAAATCATTTTGCATGACTTACAAGAGAATACAAATGTAGTAATCTTAGCTTAATTTAAATTTAAAACAATATTATAATTTAATACAATACATTTAAATTAATTTGCACATAGACACCAAGGCTTAGACACCAAGACTTTTAAATTCGTTTGGAATTAGGCTGCAGCTGATTTCGCTTTATATATATATTTTTACAGTTGCTTGTGCCGGCAGTAAAGAAGACCGCCAAAAAAATCAAAGTTTATGTGCCTGTCTCAAGAGGTCACCAAGTGGACGGAGGAAACCCTGCGGGGGAGCAAACTTTTGGCCCTGACCGAAGACGAAAAGACAACAAAAACAAATTCTCGAGTGCTAGATAAATGGCCAAAGGCGTCGGCAAGGGGAACTAAGGTGCCTAAAAATGCGAAGGGGCGGACTGGGTACGACTGGGCCACTTGAATGCCATGTAAAGGCGTGGGCGTGGCTGAGAGCTGCATTCGATGTCCTGAAAGTGTTTTTAAGTGCTTTGAGAGCAGTCCCCAAGAATTTATGACAATCTAAACCAAATGAACTGGTAGTTCCGGGTTTCAAGTGATAAATGTGTTTTATGCGCTCTATATTATTCAAGGTAACCCAGGGAGAGCCAAAAAGTGCACTTAAGTAACAAATAATATTTAAATAATACAATATCGAAATTATATATTTAAATGAGAGAGCCTAAAGTCTAGAGCCCTATTATCTATCTATTATGATGAAAAATGTGTGAAAAATAAGAGTTTTGCTAATTTAATATTTAAGATTTTGTATGGAATGATATTTTTAGTGGGTCATTAGTCAAGATAACAAAAGGAAATTAGTTCTAAGTTTTCCTTATAAAAATCATCATCATATCTGCATAATAACTTTCAGCCATTTTTTTTTCTCAGAAAACATTAGTAAAAACTAGAAAGAAAGCTAACTTCGGTAAAGCGAAGTTTGTATACCCTTGCAGTCTGCAATGTTGAAAATATATCGAAATTTGTAAATTTTACATTTTACATGTAGAATTTTACATATTCAAATGAATTGACCGATCGTTTCTATGGCAGCTATATGATATAGTTGTATCTCGAAATTTAAAGAAATTCGTTTAAAAACACATAAGCTCAAATTTTTTAAATTTATTTCGCCATCATTCCTAGGGTAGCTATAGGATATAGTGGTCCGATTTTGGTCCGTTACGACATATATACTGCGTGCTAAAGAAATAAGACTATGCTGAACAATTCAGCTCGATAGCTCAAAAACTGAGAGACTAGTTCGCGTAGAAACCGATAGACAGACGGACAGACAGACGGACATGACTAGATCGACTCGGCTGGTGATGCTGATCAAGAATATATATACTTTATGGGGTCGGAGATGCCTCCTTCCCTGCATTGCAAATATTATGGCAAAATTATAATACCCTCAGCAAGGGTATAATAATTACCACCTTTAAAAATTCGTTTGAAACATGTAATTTTATTTTTATACATTTTTTCTAGGAAAGGAAGGGTCTCGTATTTCTATGAAGCGAGTAAAAAATCCAAATAATTTTGCCAGGGCAAAAAGTTAACAAAAGATCCGGACATAACAAATTATCGTACTAATGAGCGAACTAGATCCAAAAACTAAGCGGAAACTACACCGATTAGTAGATGTATTTTAATTGCTTAAACCCAAACTCCAAGCCGCAGCAGGTAGGCATGTGTGTGTATGTGCTGGAGTTTGAAAACTTGAAATTGCTTTTGAAAGGCTGGGGTGTCTTTAAGAATTTATGGTTGATGATCTAAGTGCTGGCAACTTGGCAACTAATGAGCAAAATTTTGCCATTGCATAAATCACATGCATCAAAATGTTTTCAATAGATGGCACAAGCAAAGTTTCAAACGGCAGCATAAATCTATTTATTTCTATGTGTGCGCCAGGATGTTTCCTGCACTATAATGTGTGTGCCTGTGTGAATGTATCTCTATCTCGAATTTCGTATCTCTTTTTCACTTTTCTGCGTCTGTCCTTCGGTTTCTGTCTGCCGAGCAACCCAATTTCCGGTTTTGCTTAAGCTTTGCGCACAATTGTAAGGCGGACTAACACGCGGACATGTTATGTACCCATGTGAGTATCTATGTGTGGCTTTGTATCTATGTGTAACTGAATTGGAACACATGCGCCTCGGGCCAAAACTGCAGTGCAGTGCACTAGGCTCGGTCCTTCCTCACACACACACACACACCCAATGACAGTCGTACGAAAAGGCCAGTGATGCGGAAAAAACCTTTCCCATCACAGTGATTGAAAAATCACGACATCGGGACCATCGGGGAAATAGAACCGTCTTTAAGTAGAGTTGTAAATTAGCAAATTAAAAAAAGTCTTTATAAATTTAATTTAACTCAATTGAACTAATCGTTTTGGAAAATCCTGGGAAGACGCCTAAGGCCATTTAAAATGGGTCTGCCATTCTTTATATAATCTTTATTCACCAGGTTTCTCAATGCCGAGCATAGTCGACTGTAGCTTTTTAACTTGGCTTAAACTGAATAAGTGGAGTTATAGATTGTATAGGAATTAGGGACTTATAAGGTAGCTTAGGTTATTGGCTCTGAAATTAACTAACCATAGGTTCTATATGCCTTATATAAGTTGAAGCTCAGAAAGTTACCTAATAAAAAGCTAGGCTTTGATAATAATAAATAGTCAAAGTATCCAAAAAAGTGAAACATTATAATTCTTTAGAGATACGCATTTCGTACTTTTCGCCTTCTTAAATGCACTCTTTGTCGCATCACTGTGGGCGCCACTCACACAATTGCACTGTGGCACACTGGCACACACCCATGCTCATTAAAAATGTCTGTCTATCTTTTCTTTTAAATGTATTATGAACTTTGCCGAGCTCATATTTAACTTTTTCATAAAAGGGAGAAGTGGCGTTAAATAAATGTCCTCCGTCTGTCTGCCTAGCTCTTGCTTACTCCTCTGCCCTCTTCTCTTACACTTTCCTTATATTAAGGACCAAAAAATCATAAAATGTAAGATTTTTGCTAAGATTTTCTCCTGGACTCACCGTGAAACAACGCGTGGCAGCCAATCTCCTCCGCAGTATTTGGCCAAAACAGGATCGTTGGTGGAACTGCCGTCATAGAAAATTAGGTGATCCCTTTCACCTGTACAGTCCGACCACGCTCGAATGGAGCGCGATGTTTTGTTGAAGCTGGCTATTGAGCTGTAATGAAAATGTAGAAATCGTTTTTAACAAATAAATGAATATTTTATTAATAATCAGTAACGGATGAGTCGATCTAGAACTATTTTCTAAAACTCTCACAGTTAACATTTTTTTTCCCAAGTAAAATTTCTTCCTACTTTTCACGATCGTTTTAATTAAAGCAAGTAGGAGAGCTACAGTCGCTCTGACTCTGACAGGCAGACATGGCTAAATCGACTCCGCTGGTCGGAGATGCCTACTTCTGCCTGTTAAATACATTATCGATTGACACTAAGTTATAATACCCTTGTACCCTTTGGGTACCTTTTGGTACATGAAAATACTCTCTCTTCCATAACAATATTAAAAAGTTTCTTGAAACTCTACTTAAATTTGTTAAATAAAAAGATTTCAAATTAGTTTCAAAGGAAATATTTTTTCCGAACATCTAATAAATAAATAGAAGCTTGTATGAAAAATAGATTTACCCAATCCCATTAATACAATTACAAACTGAACAGTCTGCCCTTTCATACGGCTTTGCATAGAAATGCCATCGGGTGGCTGTTTGCTGCATTTAATTGGAATATACAAAACTTTTTGGGCGACGAATGCTTAACATCCTCGGACACGAAACAGTTTCATTTGTGCCGTCAGTTAACAAGCTGCAAACTGGAACTTCGCTTAGCAATTTGCTAAATTGAAATTTGTCATACAAATGCATATGCAGGCACAGATGCACCTTTCCCGGCTGGCTGGGATATGTGTATCGTATCGCATGCATGTCTGGGAGTTGGGTTTTTCGGGGGACAGAATGGTAATGCTTATTTAATGCTCTCCAATGCAGGTGGCATAGAATTTTCGGTAGTCATTCGACATTCTGCAGTACATTCTTGAATACTCGCAGAACACTCGTACAATCCAATCCCCGCACTTACCGCTTCACCAAGGCCTTGTGCTGATTCTCCTGGCTGACGGCAATCATGGCATGCTTGCTGGTCGGGACCTCCTTCTGCCGGATCGTCCAGTAGCAGGTTACGTTCCTCGGATACATTCCAGGATAATTCGGACTTTGCAGGCGACACTTGTTACGATAGCATTCATCGAATTGCCTAGTACAATAGGTGCCAGGTGTCACACGGCCCAATTCGAGCGGCTTATCGGGGAGTCCGTATCTGGAAAAAGCGGAAATAAGGCCGAGGGGTCAGTTCTCAGTTCACTAAATGTCGTGTGAGTTCATGCTCGGTTTTGGTTCGGGGGAGTATCCGTTGAATGGTATTTAAGGATGCTCTGGCAACAGGAACAAAAGCACAAAGACTAGAAATTTGCATAAAATGTGCTACGGGTATTCCACACGCACACCCAACTCCAGTTTTACTTTTGTATAGATGGTCAAACCTGGGCTCATCATTGTTTAGTTTGCTAATGGTGTGCACACGATTCTCGGACAGTCGCCATCGCACTCGAACAAAAACCATTGCCCAAAGCTATAAATACATGTAGAATACATTTGGGTAATTTTTCTTTGAAAAATAAACTCCGTGAATCCAAATCTTTTCTTATAGTTTACGACCGCTATATTAATTACTTTAAATTATTATATTAAATTTAATATATATATGGTAGATTATTAGTTCTAAGTCAGAGTTCTGAGACAAATTTTAAAATCTATATAAATGAATATGTTATACTTCCAAACCATACTTTTTTTTAAATAGTTAGTTATTTTTACTATGACTAGCATTTAAGAATACAATCTTTAATACCATTTGCAAATAAATAAAATATAATTTATAATTAAACATTCTAACTAGTTTTAGGTGTAAAGTTTCGAGCAAACAATTTTTGCGAGTTTTGCTTTGAAAATTAGTTTAACATCGACTCCCTTTTGCGTTGTAAATTGTGCGAAGCATATTGAACCGTAAAAATACATTTCCATTTCTATTTTCCTCGCTCTCTAATTTTCCACTCACCAACAAAAAGCGCGATACACAGAAAAGTAAGTGAAAAGGAGCTACAATACAGGGACAAATTTGACACATGCCTAAGCAGAGCGCACAAATGGATTGCACAGCAAATACATGAGGCGAGGATACTGCTACAATTCTATTGAACAACTAGACAGTCGGTTCACGAAGCTCATGTTTTATGTAGGCAGCCTCCCCATTTTCCCTCCTCCTCGAGTTTCCCGAAAAGCCATCCCCAAGGCAACCAAGTGGCATTGTTCTTTCAGGTAGAACGATTTAAGTTTTAAGCAAGTATCTTCGAATAGAAACATCTACGGAAAGATGAAAGCTAGAGCGGGAAAAGCTGAAACAGACTGATGACATTACCTGAACTGTTTGACAGTGGAGGGGAAATCGTATCGGGAAGGGCCGGAGAAAATGCATCGAACCAATATCAATTGAATACTTTTCGAGCTGCACAGATATTTGTCAGTTTGCCGGGAAATTCCGGGCAGCAACTTACCTCACAACTGCATCCGACTGGCTTATAAATTTATATCTTATGCTGAACTCAAAGGGCTTCTCGTCTCGGATATTGCGTGGCGGATGAAATACCTGCAAGGAAATGCAATTTGAAATGTTAAAATGCCAAAAAGTGCAATCATTGTGAAAATGTTACAACTGAGACGTGACTGAAGTTATATTCTCTTTGTGATAAAAAGCAGTTGGAATCGCTGCCTAATGAATTCAAAGTACTTATCGCTGTACTTAATTTGGAGATTTAATTTCCCCTAAATACTAAGCAAAATAAATACTTCTATTATTAGGGCTAAGTTAAGAAGATTTTTAAAGCTGTTTTATGTATGTACCGTTATGTAAAACCGATTTTATAAAAAAATAAATAATTAAACAATTGACCATATCTTGATACTGATAAAAAAGTTTTTTTTCTAAAGTATTATTATTACTATATAATATATAATCTTATAAACAAATTTAAAGAAGGAAATATATACTAAATCAGGAAATTTAAATAATACAACAAATACCTTGAATATATTAAATATTAAAACATTTAATTAGATTTAATTAGATATATGTATAACTTGAAATCTCTTTTAAGGCAAAATGCTAAAAAAAATAACTAATTATGCTTACAATCCGATTGGTTAAAGAAACTTTAAACCGAGTTTATCATTAAAATGGTGCCTTTGTAACTGCGTTTTTGTTCGATATGGCTTTACAAATAAAGTTACAAAATTGCAACAAATTTGCAGTCAATGTTGAAATAGAATAACATTATTTTTAGAGACACATCACTAGCAATAGACTACAACTGGAACGGATGTATGTATGAGTTAAAAAGAGCCACATACACACGCAATTTCTCTTTAATTATGCAATCTGCGAGTACTCGTTTGATTTTCCTCCATTACCATGTTAACTGCTCATCAACACTTTGGACGGCAAGAAGTGTCTGAAGGAGTACCCTCTCACATGCCGAATGAATTTTTATTAATTTTCATAATTTATGCGCGACAACTCGACAGCGGAAACTGAAACCAGAATCTCGCCCGTCAGCTTTCCACGGACATGTCCTTTACATTTCCTTGTCCATTTGCCCATTTTTATGGCAACGCGTTTATTTAAAAATTAATCAAAAAGTGGCAATGCCACTGCTTCATCGCCTGACTGCCTCAAGTAAACATTACGCATACGCCGTGTGATGTGCAGGACAAGTCGTTCAATATTAAATGGAAATGAAAAGGAGGACATGTAAACTTTGGGATAAGCAGGAGATTTTCTGTTCTGAAGAAGTAATTGAATGGGCTGCAGATCTTCCGAGGAGTGTTGATGGAAATGTGAAGCAAGTATCGCATCTGTCCATATGGCTGCAATGGGCCATTGGCACCTCTCTCGTTTACTTTACTGAGTGCTCTTTACACTTTAATATAATAAAATATAAAGATCTGAGTAAGAAATGAGATCCCAAATTAAGAATAATTGGTAAGGAAAATAGAAAAGGGAGATGCACCATGAGGGAAATAAATAATTGAGAAAATCAAGAATGTTAGGGAAATCAAGTAAGAAAGCTACAGTCGAGTGTGACCGATTGTGAGATACCAGGTACCCAAACCAGTGTGCATGAATTTAAAATGCTTATATACAGTTTTTTATGATTTTCGGGGGCGGAAGTGGGCGTGGCCAAATTTTAACAGACTTGATCTGCGTGCAACAGATTCCAATGTTGTCACCAAATTTGGTAACTCTATCTTTAATGGTCTCTGAGATCTGTTGTTTCACACGGGTAGACAGACGGAAAGACGGCTAAAGCGACTCGGCTGGTGGCGCTGATCAAGATATATATACTTTTTAGGGTCGGAGATTTTTCCTTCTGCCTTATAATACCCTTGTACCCTCACAGAAAACTATTTTTATCTTGAATCAAAAAATTAAATAAATATTTTTTTTTTTTTTTAAACTTTGATTTTTGACTGTTTTCTTTTATATATATATTTTATATATATATAGTTTATAAAAACAAATATTGTGGTCCGATTTGGCCCGATCCGACATAAATACATAGATAACAACTGCAATGGAAATATGACTACTCTAAAAATTTCAACCCTATGGATCAAACAATGAGAAACTCATTCGCGTGGCAACGGACAGACGCACAGATGGACATAGATCGACTCGTCTGATGATGCTGATCAAGAATACATATATATACAAGGGGTCGTAAATGCTTAATTCACTGCGTTGATAACTTCTGGTAAGAATTTAATACTTAGCATGGGTATACAAATATTTTAAAAACTAATAAAGCACGTATATTAAATATACATTAAAAATTAAACAAAATATACATACATACATTAAAAAGACAACTTCAAAAATATACTAAAGGCGTTTGTATGTATATGTGTAATTTAAGCTCAGTCGCTGTGTGTCCTTGTCCCTAGTCTCCCCTCCCGCTTCCACTCGCACTCCCACGCAAGCTCGCACTTACCTTCACCGAGGCTGTCACCGTGGATGTTTCGCTAAAGTACAATTGCGGTCCGGTGGCCTTGCCGCACCAGGAGCCGCCGGTGAATGGGCGTCCCAATTCGCTGAGCTGCCAAGTAAATAAATAAAAATTTAATTAATTAAAAATCAAGTTTGTTTCGCTGGTCACCCGCCCACAGACAGCCAAACAGAAGGGCTAAAAGCAATTTCGCACGGCTCTGTAAAATGCTGTGACGCAACATTTAAAGCCGTACACATACATACATACTCAAGCGCGCACAGACTCACACGCTGGCACATTAAAAAATTGGGTTAAGTTATAGGGTTCGTATACTCTTATTGATTTTATTGGCGCTGGGTGAGTGAAAAACGCATACAAAATTAATAAACGCACGTTACGGGTGGCCATCTGGCGTTGGGCTAATGGATTATGAGTGCGTGCTGTGCAGTGTAACTTTTTTTGTGTTTCAACGACCACCTTTTCCGCTCAATATTTGATTGTTTTCCTTGCTTTCCTCCGCAACGCGGCACTTGGCGCCCAGAACAAAAGAACTGCAACATACATTTAAGCCGGTGTTTTATGCATGCGAAAAACTACTGGCAATCGTCGAAGGTGTGCGACCTGCAGCTCACTGCGACCGGGCATGCTATGCAAGCTGCAACGGCAAGTGCTGGCCCATAAATGTATTTATATTGTGACCAAAAAAGGTGCCCTAAAGCTAGCCAGTCGTTAAATTATTAACAGGGGCAGGGAAGACAAAAGGGAGCGGGATCTTAGTAGGGACACGATTAATTGGCAGTGGCCCGAAGCCCATATCAGCGTACTACAGAATTCTCTGCTGCTCCCAGATAATTCAAAAATAGGTCTAAGGGTATGACACAATTTAAAATCTGAATAAACCGAAGCACTGCACTGAAAATCACTTTAGATTTTAGGTATCTCTGAAACGCATCGCAGACTTTAAAATATAAGACATAAGTTTTATTCACAAAAGAAGTAAATAGTACGGCTAAACAAGTTTTAATTAATGTTTAACCTCAAATATATTTAAAGCTAGTGGTAAAGGTAAATGTACTTTAGTATTCGTTAATATGACTACTCGATTCTGCGCACCCTATCTGTCGAACATAACCCATTAAATACAAATTTTCTACCCATACTGGGACAAAAACGCCTCGTTTCGCCCCAGGACAACTGACATTTATTGAGCCTGGTCGCATAGGCAGCATTAATATTGCTAATACCAGCAGGCGAAGGACTCTGCCGGGTCCCGTTTCCCATATTTTTTTTCCAGCCTGCGGCCTGGGTCAGTGGCCACCAGTCGATAAATGTGGGGATTGGAAAATGGTACCGGCAGCGGCGACGGCAGCTCATTTACACTGAGGTTCCAATTGATTAAGTTTTTAGTTAATGGGTTATTTTAACTGAACCGACGACCAACGACGAGGTCGGGCCAGCCTTAGGGCTACTGTGGGTCCTTTCTGCTCCGGACATGTCCTGCGGCTGCCTCAAACCCAAACAACCATTTTTGCTGTAATTGCAAAGTCGCCAATCGAGGTCTGGCCAATATTTGTAACTGGTTAGAGTTGCAGTTGCACTGGAGTCGTGTCGGTCCATTGCTGCTGTCATATTGAATGACCAGGGCAAGTCCATTGGCCATCCCGTTCTAGCTCATCGCCAGGATGAATGGGGATCGCTTGTGGATTGGGCGAGTGAAAAGAAGGAGGAGGCGAGGGCCACAGGCAGGCTTGACTGACCGGCATAATGGTAATTTTCTGATTTCGATTTTGTGTAAATTCATTGCAAGCTCTGCTCGAGTCCTGGACACAGGCCTCTTCGTCTTACACTAACAAAAAAGTCGTATATTATTAAATTTGCAACTTTTTGTTGGCAAAAAATATAAATTTAAAATACTTCTTTTAAAATCGGTAGACGTTCCCTATATATCAAAGAATGAAAATAATATTTGTAAACACTTCCATAATTTATAAACCTTCACATTCTTGCTAATATAACATATGGAGCTTACGTAAATCTTTCGTGTGCTTTGAGGACCGGCTTTTAAATGTTGCAGAAGGGTTTCGTTTTAAGTATTCAAAAATTTTCTGAGTGCAAGTGTCCGTTACCCCTCTTTACAGTTTTCCTCCATTTTACCCCATTGGTCGTTCCTCTTCATCATCGTCATCATGTCCATTGTGTGCACTGGAGCGTTATTAGCATCGACTTCATAACGAATTATTGGATATTCGTCCTTGTGTGTGTGCCTTTTTCTCTCCTTTTAGCCCTTCTTCAATCTTTGCCCTATCTGCTCTTGCTTTTTCTGCCTCGTTTTGTGTTGGTTTTAAATTGATTGAATTATTATTGTAGCAAGATATTTTTTGGCCTGCTTTCGCCCTCTGGTTAAATTATACAGCAAATTTATTTGATTAGGCCAAGGCTAATAGTGTCCGACTTTTTGGCCAAACATTTGCTCACATATCAGTCCGAATATCCCATAATGTCGAACTTAAAAAGACGTTTAATTGGGGGAAGAACTTTGCAGTTGGCTAGTTCAGTTTCCACAACAAATTGTAATAAAAATTATAGAATACCAACGTTGTGACGTTGAAACAGAATAAAAATATTTACTTCCCTTTCGAAGGTGGCAGTCCTTAATAGCCAAATATTTCGTATTATTATCGTTCGTCTTTTTCGCATTTAGACTTCGTTTTCTGCAGTAATTAAATGTGGTATTTGCTTACCCATATAAAGGGTTTGATTACAGATCAACATTAGAGCTAAAAACTGTTTTACTGGGAAATACTTAATGGTACCCTTGGATATATTCCGGACACGCCCACAAATATCTGCATTGCATTGTTCGGAGCTCAGGGATATCGCTTATACGCACGCACACATACTACGTGCGATAAAAGTTTTATCTGATTTGTTGATGTACTGGCATCCGCTGAATCCTTCTCGCTTCATAATCTGCCAACAATAAACAAAGGCAGCCGCTTGTCAGGATGCCTCCCCTCAGCCGTCGTGTGTATTTCAACTTAATTGTGAAACAATTTAAGCGCATAATCCCGGCTTCGTCCCACTGTCGCCGTTGCCTGTTTGATTTATAGTAATTTAAAGCATTTGGCATATTACACATTCATTATTTAACCGTGACCGCTTTTAATTTGTAATACAAACGCACGAGGGAAAAGCGAATAAATAAGCATAAGAAATGCTCCAAACTTGAGAGACTTTTTCTCAGCAAAACTCGTAAATTTCCACTAACTTTCGTGCGGTCAATGTTGAGTTATGAGCTTAACCAAGGAAAAGTTGTTAAACAATGTATACGTATTATCTGTACATACATATGTATTTAGTCCAATACAAACTATTGACCAACTGAAGCAGCTCCAAGCTGCTTTCGCTCCTCTCCTGTTGTCCTTTGCCTGGGAGGAGGAAGCACAGCGAAAGGATGGGGCTGTTATGATTGTCAAATATTGAATCATTTGCCCAAGCTGCTCTCGCAAGGACACTTAAGGATAACAGCTTTCTACACCGCCTTGTTGTTGTTGTTGATTTGGGTTAATACGTTTATGCATAAACTTTATTATTTATGATAAGCAATATTAGAAAATATACAAAAGGTCCGGCAGGAGTTTTAAGCAGACAGAACTAGGGACAAAGGCGTGAAGGAGCATCGTAATACCTCCTAAAGATAAACACATAAATAAATAAATGCTTGTGAAATATTTTTAATTCAATAATATCAAATAATCTTCGTTCTTAAAACAAATATTTACTAGGTCAGCGCACGTAGCAAGTAAACCTCGTATTAAAATTAAATTTAAGTAGTAGAAGTTTTAACTGTGGTAGTTAGAAGATTTTGCCTGTATTTATATTAAGGGCTTTCGCTGAGCACCCACCGAAAGCCAAAGATTGTTTGCTGAATTATTAAAAATAATTCCGAAAAGGTCAAGATAAGGAAAGCCCCGTTTTGCTCCCCTTTTGGCCTGTTACAAAATGCATGAGACAGAATGTCCAACTAAATTGAATAAATGATTAAACTGAAACTTCAGGCTCGACAAGGGGCGCTGGACCTGAGCCTGGAGCAGGGTAAATCATATATAAACGTATATGTGGGAAGGCGGCGGATATAAATTTTCCGTTTCGGTCAAGAATTTATGTGGCCAGGCCATGACACGCATTATTTATACAGATCGAGGGGCCAAGGGGGAGTTTACAAAACCGCGTCAGCAGTTAAAATTGCCTTCAGTGGCGGAAAAAATGCCAGCTTCGATGGAAATGGAGTTTTTGAAGGGGGAAAACACAACACAAACCTGCGGTTAGTTACGAGTCTATACACAACTGCAATGATAAAAGTGAACGGTGCACGAGCGGCGTTAAAAAATTTAAAATATTCAACTTCATTTTAAAAACAAAAAGTAGTTGAAAGGAACCAAAAATAAAACGGAAAAGAAGCGTTTTGTTTTCGAATTAAATTCTATAATACTCTTGGATACTCAGGCTGTAGTTATATAATACATACATAATACTAAAAAAAGCAAGAAGAGTTTGGTAAATGATATTAAAACTAGACTTTTGGCCAATTATTTAAAGTATATATTACATACTTTTTATTCTTCTTCTTTTTATATTCAATTAAATTTTCACAATTACATCAGGAATTCTGTAACTTATTCGGCATATTAATATTTTATTTTTTTTGCCATTAAAAAATAAACTTCACCCATCAATTAAAATCAAAGTGAAATTTAAATTTCTGAACTTACAAATGATACATCACTATTAAACAAATATTAATTCGAATTTGGATCTTACTTTAAGAATTCGGTTAGAACTGAAATCTTAAATAATTTCCCTTTTAAAATAAAATATTCCATAATTAATTTAGATCTCAGAATTTGATAAAGATAAATACCCTTAATGCATAAATACCCTCTGCAAGGGTGTAGATATTGCTGCTCTCGGAAAATGTGGCGCCAATAAAAACTAGAGGGATGCCCGATGGCCACCGCTCGTCCTTTGCGGAAATCCCTCAACGCCGTACACATGTCAAGCGCCAAATGAAACCTCAACAGGACAGCCCAGGAGTGCAGGCGACTGCACTGGATGGCTGGCTATTCCATATCCCATACTGCAGCTCCCGTTTTTCAGTTTTTCGGGACGAGCACCGCAAAATGTCGGCACACGCCCCACGCTTGTTAAAATTTATTGTTGCACAAAGAGACCGGGAGATACATGGACGGCACAAGGGGAGTGAAAAGCGAGGGGACTTGCCGAGCCTACGGAGCTAAACTAATAGAGGTTTATGGTTTTCCAACGGACAGCCAGCGGGCGAAAAAGCGCTCTCTAGTTAGCAGAGGGCAATGGGTCCAATGAGAATCTGCAGCTCCCGGAAAATTGTAGAGATTATGCGACAGAGATGGAAAATTCAGCACAGAGGGGCTTTTTATATAAGAACCCATCTAAGCAGATCCTAGTGGATCATATTATACCTCCCATAGCCCGTATACAAATTAGTTAAATACATAATATAAATGTTTTTTGTTTGTATTGTTTTATGAGTGATGTAATGCAACAAAATCAAGAATTTACACATAATATTTTTCCAAATATATAGTAAATTTATTAAATTGATTAGTACAACTTTTTACTTTACCCAGAAAAAAGAAATTCCTAACATTTTAGGAAATGTCGTAGGGCAAAATATTCCATTTTTAGGCAATTGGTTACATACATTTTCAAAAAATGAGCGTGTGCGCATACAATTCCCAACTGGTTCTAACCTGGAATGGAGTGACGGTTGCCGGACAAGTAGTAAGACTCTACACTGTGGAGTCCACAGCAACAGTAAAAAAAAAAATACCAAAAGCATTTTGTCATACAACTTTATTATTTTAAGTGGTTGCATTACTACAAAAACAATTCTGGGGCCATTTAGGCAATGGTTTTTTCTGGGTGTAGGTTTCAAGAAATAAATTATTGCTAATTAATATAAATTACTATACCTGTGTTTGAAACCGAATGAGTTAATAACATATATTATAATTTCAATTAATTTAACATTTTCCTCATAAAATCCGGAGGATTTTCATTTTAATACAACAGCGTATGCAGTTGCTGGGTAACTTTATTTGAATAAATTTTCTTAGAACACAAAATTAAGCGACGCTACATATATTATCGCCATTTGCTTTTCAGCACTCCAGTGCGAACATTTTATTTAAGCCTCAAATTAAAACAGCTTAAGACATCCAGGGAGCACTGGGAAAACGAACAAACAGACTGAAGTTTATCAAAAGCGATTCAAGCTGAGCCAGTCAACCCGAAACCGAGATAAAGATACAAATGCAGATTCGCAAACTGAAACAAAAACTGAGACAGAAACGGATACAGATACAGATAAAGATAGAGAAACGAAGCGGAGGGAGCCTTTCAAACATATTGCACAAGTCAATTACAGGGATTTAGTGAGCTTTTTTCTACATTTTATTTGTCCAGGATTTTGGTTGTGCACAGCATCGCCGTTCCTCACTGAATGTGGCCGCAAAATTTGCGATAAAAGTATATACCACTTACACTGGACATGTTAAATAGTTTTCCTTTTTGGCCCAGAGACGGGCAAATGGATATGACCCAACAACACTAACAGCACTCAAGCTCGAGTCCCAGGATCGACGGGGCACACAGATACACATATTGGCAGAGACACGCACACAGGCGCACCATTCAATTCAATTTGCCGGGCTAATGTGGTATTTGTCAACTGAGAACCAAACAGAAAATTACAGAATTACTCGGACATTGATTGAATCGAACGACGACGACGACGACGACGAAAGCTACCAACGATGACAAGCAAAAGTCCTGGCTGGGATTTACCCCCGGCACCGCATAGCCGCCCACTTTTCCCTCCCTTACTTGCTTGCTCATAAAATTACAGCCCCCTACGCAGGCAAATGGAGTGCAAACTCCCGGACACAATTTCCCACGAACTATTTTTATTATCACGTAACATGAATTTTAATAAATGGAATTCCAGCACTCTCACCTGCATGAAGCCCTCGGGACAGCCGGGCAGCTCTCCCGTGGGACTAAGGTTCGTTTCGTAACCATCCACGTCCGTATCGACCATGCCCTCGTCGAACCTGCCCACCGTAAAGCCATCAAAGATTATCTGAAAGAATAAAAAAGGATATATTTAAAAAAGCGTCAGACAGAAAATGCTTTGTATATATTTATATTTTCATGTTTTGGTGGAAAATATTTCCAAATAATATATACGATCATTGACCTTTTCATAAGTCGGAAAATTGGGTTACTAATTAATTAATTTAGTTATTTGTTCTATTTTTATTTTATTTAGAAAGTTACTGGGATACCCTGGAATAATATTATAATTTTGCGGTCTCATAAAGAAAATGGCTTATTTTACTAGGATGCCCTAGCAGGTCTTGTTTTTAAAGATAAGCTCACCTAATTCTAAAAACCGCAGCCAAGATACGCTTGACTTCACTGTCACTTAAAAACAAAATTTGAGATGTGCCTTTATAAATTATACAAAATACGGCTTGCTTAAGTAAGCTTACTTTCTTGTAACAACATACCGGCACTTGCTTGAAATTTCTTAAATTGTCTTTAAGATTTGGACATTGTTTTGCCGCAAGTAAATCACTTGTGAGGATTGCTGAAATCCTTTAAAGCCCAGCTTAGGCAGATATTCCAGGGTATTAAAACTATATTTTATATTTGCCTAAAGTTATGCAAATGAAATTCCATTTGCGAAAAATGTAAAGGACCTTTGCCATGCCTCATTGTGCCCGCCCACTGTTTGCATATTTGATTGGCCATAAAAAAGAAAATACCACACTCACACTGCCTCGACTGAGAGTCAAGTCAAGGTCAAAGTGAGTAAGTTGTGAGGCAGAAAGTCAAGTGTCTAATCTTGTATGCAATATGTACATTATGTACTCCCGTGTTCTCATGTATTTTTCTAAACAAAATATGCAAATAAATGCCTGCAAATGTGTGTGTGTGCTTTGAAAATTGGAAAGAAAAGTCGAATAAAAGGGTTCAGCTTCGGGTTTCACTTGGCAGCCACTTGCTTTTCATTCAGACGAATTTCCCAACACCTACGCATCCGAAGAGATTTTCTCATCCAATTTGAAATATTAAGCAAAGGAAAAAGTGACAGCGACGAGAAACTGAAATTTTGAAGAGAGGGTGGGTATCCCACATCGCACATGGCATTTGTGGCTTCATTAGAGCCGACAACTGGACTAGAGAGGAACATTTTTGCAAAACTTTTGAATTTGCACTTTTAGTCTGGACCTCAACCTGCTCTTTTTGCCCCGGAAAATCTCCTGGGAAAATGAAGAAGCATAATTTATGTGTACTTTATGCCTTTTAAGAAGTTATCTTATGCTGGCTTCCTTTTCTGCTTTCGCTCTTGTGACAAACTGTGAATATTTAAAGAATCTTTCAATCAACTGCTTTAGAATAATCTTATATAGAAGCCTTGTCAGAATATCTTCATTTGAGAACTCTACCACAATTTAACCAATAAAAGCTTGACCACCAAAGTTGCTTTAGGTAAAACTCTATTAATAATACCTAACTAGAGCCATATTAATTTCATTATAATTGTTATAATAAGATAAGCATAAAAACGCAAATATAGAATCAATATACAAGCAAAAACTCTAGGGAAGAGTTAAAAAAAATATCATGAAAAACGTAGCTGCAAAGGCACACAACTTTTCACGCACAAATGAACAAAAGGGTTAAAAAAATTAAAATGGAGCTTGGCAACTCAGTTTAATTATGACAAAAAAGTGATTTATGCAATGTACTGACTGTTTTTACGAAAAAAAAAACGTTCTATTTGGTTGAGTTGTTGTATACATTTTCCCGTCCATTAGAGGGCATAAAAAACAAGCTTAAAGAACGAAAATTGCTGGCGCTAACGGCTATTGCATTAAAGCAAACATATTGCGGAGTTTGGGTTAAGGTATTTCCATTAAAAATTAGCCCTTGGGTAAATGGCGGAGTCCCAGGCAATTTAAACTTCTCCCTTCCGAAGGTCTGGGACTCTGGCTGACAATCATCAATCAATATGTACAAACAGACAGCAGCACCTACCACCTTCCCTCGCCCTCCCTAGTGTCTAACATTATTATTTCAAGCAATTTCCCACACAGACGCACCAGAGTGAGCAGCAGAAAAAAAAAGTACAAAAACTGAAAGGCGAGCGGGCAAAACGAGGGAAGCCAAGGGAAAGCCAACCGCATGATTTATATGGTACTATGAAGAGTTGAAGAGAAAAACGTACACGGAAATAATATTACCTATTCAAAATTTCATTTCTTTTCATAATTCAACGCAATAAACTATTGATCGCAATAAATATATTATTTCAATAATATATTGTATTTATTCATTAAGAAAAATATTATTGTATTATGTTTTGATAACAGATTTTAAAAATATAAGAACAAATACCGGTTCGCGATTTCTACTATTTTTTTGTCAGCAACGTTTTCTTCTCTGGTTTGCCAACTGACCAATATTAGAATGCCCTTGCCTAATGCAGTATGAAAATACATTACATCTCAATAAAAAATAATAATGTATTTATTTCTGTCTATGTAACCACGTTCTATCCAAAAATGTGGTCTACAAATTCGGCAACACAAAATAAAAAGTTATAACTTATGCTTGACAGATTTGTGCAAGGTGTAAAGCCCACGGAGGAACATTTTGCATATATCATTCAAAATACTTATTCAAAAAATATGAGCGGATTGGGGTGGAAATTTAAGGTGTAAAGGGGGTGGCAGGGAAATGGGGGAACCGATTTGCTGACTACCACTTCCTGGGACTCAACTGCTCATTGCGATGTTTACGCAAATTGCAAGGGAAATCAATTATTTTCGAAATTGAAATTGACGTTTCTCTGACAGCTCGCCAAAAATGTTTTGAAGCGGGTCTAATTTCATTGTCAACGTGGGTGGCTCTGAAGCTCCCCATTGCTGCTCGATTTGTTTGCTTATTTTCCCGACGGCTCCCCGTTTTATTCCCATCCATCCGTCTGTATTGGAGCCCACGAGGCCTTTTTAAAGAGCAGCTTTCTGCTTAAAGGATGGCTAGGGTGGTTTGGACTCACTTGCAATCGCTGGGAGTCCTAATTAAGCACGCACCAAATGCCTGAACCCCAAAAATGTCACGAGATATGCTACCGAGGCGAGCAATGAAGACATTCTACTTAACAAGCCCCTCTTTTGAAATACCCTTTTACCCTTTATATTTAGTATTTTTCCAATTTAAAATAATTAATTTGTATTTTAAGCTAAATCTTTTACTTATAGGGGTTTTGAAAAGGATTTTTTAAAAATAATTTTTATAGAATTATTTTATTATATTTAGAGAGAGAAACAAACAAGTTTGAAACATGTTCTCCTTTTGCGTGTCACTGTATTTTTTATTGCAAACACACCTAAATGAAGCCTATCAAAAGCATTTTCTATACTATTAAAATTGTTCTGAAATATCTATTAATATCTATTAGTAAATTACAAATGTAACATAAACTGATACCAATCTAGAACGTTTACAAAGAAGTTTTCATAAAGGCTTTTTGAGATTCTAAAGTTGTCAAATAGTTCATTTGCCTGTATTTGCTAGTCTTTTTACGCGAAATCCCGAACGTTTTTTACTTTAAGCCCTTGGTATTGAATCAGACCGTCTCAATCCCAGACATAGCCCTTATACCTTGTGCGGATGGCCGGCACAGACAGCTCCTCATGCGATATGTATGTACGAATCGGGGGCTATTGTTGGAAAAGGGAGACGAGGGCGGATGTGCCTCGGAATGTTTCACGGCGGTGCATTTGTGCGTGTAGCTGTCTCCTGACAATGCCAACATATACGGGTGAGTGGGTGTGGCTCGGTTCCCGTTAGAGTGCTCTCTTCCTGCAGCGCCTCCCTCCTTTCGACCACTCAAGTGCACGTGTGTGTGTGCATTGCACTTTTATGTCGCTGGCGCACGGCTAATCTTTGGCCTACGGCGTACTAAAGCCAACAAATGGACAGAGGGACAACAGCACAAGTCGGGCAAACACTCTACGCACTCAGCACCATCAGTCCACTTGCGCACAGTGACGGAAAAAATGCTACGTGTACACCAGAAATAATATTATTTATACATACTTACAGAAAAAATGTTGTTGTGAGATTGAAATCACTTCAAAGTGTGACCAGATTTACTTTGATGCCAAAACTATTTATTTTAATAAGGTGTTACATTTTGCAGCATACTTTTGAACACTTGTTGTGTTCCCTATAAGGCTTAATGAGTAAAAATCACCCTATCTGGCAACCGTTATTCCTTTTTTGAAATGTTATTCATTCAGTCATTTAGTCACTGCTTACCACCCAGCATCCCACCCCGATGACACCCGAATGCCATACCCCTTACGTACCTGGACAATGTCGCCTTGATCATGACCGGATGCCGTGAATGTCAAGTGACAGAGGAACGGCAATTTATTCCACTGTGGCGTTGGCACTTTTATGGCGTAGGTGCGTCCAATATCGCCATAATATGTGCGATTGCAGACTGTTGAAGGAGTATACAAAAAAAATATATGAACAGGAGTTCAGCTCAGCGTAAAAAGGAAAGTCGTGTTATTAATTAAAAATAATTTAACACAATTTATTATAGAAATCTTATTTTTCTTATTCTATAAATAATAAGAGAAATATTCTAAGCCTTTAACAATTTGTGTTCCAAGAATATATATATTTTTTTTATTTTGTTACTCAAGTATTAGTAATTTCTTTTTTATATAAGTGGCTTGGGGCAAATATGACCTTCATAAATCAATATATATGCCATGAGAATATACCAATTTAAGTTATTATGTTCCTTAATTGAGTCTCCTTCTTTGATTGTTTACTGTACTATTTACGGAAGGAAAGGAAGGGAAAGGATAACAACAGCTGGCAGCATTTACTCACCGGAGCAATGTTTGGGCTCATCGCTGCCATCGGCGCAATCGCTGCGTCCGTCGCAGTATTTGTCCAGTGGAACGCAAATGGTGCCGCTGTTCCCGCTGCCCTTGCACGAGAACTCGGAGACGCGGCATGCGAGTCCGAGGGTGGTGGCCAGCAGGAGGACGAGCACTGCCGGCAGGAGGAGCTGCAGCTCCACCAGCCGTTGCAGCAGTGACGAAGATGAACCGCACAGTCTATGGTGGCAGTGTTTGTGACGTCTCCCCATCCTAGGCATCTGAAAGGGGCGGAAATGGAGCGAAGGAGGAGATTAGTTGAGTCAACAAATTGTCAGGTGATGTGCTGGAATCAAAGCGGTCCTGTCAACCGGAAAATGAGCTGGCGGTGAGTCGGAGGAAATGACCGCCAGCTGACCTAGATGAGTGGTGCGAATTCGAACAGACAGGGGCTGTCTAACCCTTGAGTTGTCGTTCTAAATCAGAAAGCATACGATAAATCTCTTAATTTTTAGAAAGGAATACTCTCGCATAATATATATATGACCTTTAAGCCCAATTTCATATCAATTGTAACGATATTTCCGAGCATTTAGCCTATCCCTTATCCAGCTTCCTTTTAAAATTATTCCCTTTCCTCCTACCCACTTTCTTCTTTTATCTTTTTGAGCTTTCCCCTGTGGCCTTCTCATTTTTCCGCAATTCCAGCTTAGCCTCCCCAGCTAATTATTTTAGCTCCAGTTGGGTTACTTTTCGTTGCCCACTTGTAAGTTTCTGAAAGCAACGGGACCAGAAAAAAGGAAGAAGCCTCTCAGACTCAGTCCTTCAGTCCCCGAGCAGCAGAAGCTCCCCAGCTTCTCATGCTAAGTAACTGAAAGTGTCCCGGCTGGCATAATCTTCATTCCTTAACCCTCGCTGACACACATACTTAGTATGGAAACGCAAATGTTCCGGGGAGGGAAGACATAATTATAGCACAAGTCGAGCGGGAAGCATATTGACAAGAGAAAACCCATGAGGGTCTGATTCTCAAGAAAATGAAGCTGGAAATAGGGAGCGAAGCGTTATGAGTGTTTTCCCGTTTGGCACGCGTTGCTTTTCCCGATCTCCGCCCTTTTTCCCATTTGCCTTCCTTCTGATTGTCATGCCACATTATTATGCTTTATTTCCGTGTGTCTTCTTCCAGCTTGGTTTATATTAAACGAGAAAGAAAGCTAACTTCGGTAAACCGAAGTTGGTATACCCTTGCAGTCTGTAATTGGATCATTGAAAATCGAACCATTTTAGTAATGTTGAAAAAACATCGAATTTTGTAAATTTTACATTTTACATGTAGAATTTTACATTTTCATATAAATGGACCGATCGATTCTATGGCAGCTATATGATATAGTGGACCGATCTTAATGAAATTAAAACCGTAATTCTAGAACCTTAAAAAACTGCTATGTCTTAAAATTTATAGAAATTCGTTGAAAAACAGAGAAGTTAAATTTTTTTTTACATTAATTTCGCCATCATTCCTATGGCAGCTATAGGATATAGTAGTCCGATTTCGGTCGTTCCGACATATATACTGCGTGCTAAAGAAATAAGACTATGCTGAAAATTTCAGCTCGATAGCTCAAAAACTGAGAGACTAGTTCGCGTAGAAACCGACAGACGGACAGACGGACAGACGGACAGACAGACGGACATGGCTAGATCGACTCGGCTGGTGATGCTGATCAAGAATATATATACTTTATGGGGTCGGAGATGCCTCCTTCACTGCGTTGCAAACATCTGGTCAAAATTATAATACCCTCTGCAAGGGTATAAAAATGTCGTCGGATTTACTTATACACTGAGGAAACTAATCTCTAATCCTTAAAGATTAAAGTTAAGGCTTGAAGGTGTTTTTTGAAAATAAAAGTAAAATTTAAGTAGTTAATAATTCCCTCGGAATTTTACATTACTTTACAACTTTAAAATGCAGAATAGAAGTTTCAAAGCATTCTGGACTGGAAGAAGATATTTTGTTGTGTAGAAAAAAGTCCGCAGGAAGTCCCGTCGCCGCTTGAGACGCTGCCCTGGACTTGGAATTTCTTTGCCCTTTTGGTCTTTCTCGGGTTACTGTTATTGTGGCTGTGGCTGCTGTCCTCTGTCCTGCGCTGAAGTGTTTACAACACTTCCGGCGCATAATGGAAAACAAAAGGCTTAAAAGGGGATACACAAAGGATTTGAGCAATCAAGTGCGCTTTTGAGCACGCAGACCGATAACAGTTTTCTTTTTTCTCGCTTTTTTCAGCCGCACATTTTTTTCTTGCACCTGCCATTAGGTTGAGGGCTAAGGAGAAAGGATGCTTTCGCCCTCAGTTTGTTTCAAAGTCGTAACAATGCTGAGTTTTCAATATGCTCCAAGAGGAACCCACACGTATGAGCCATAAAGTCCTCCCATGTGGCAGAGAAAAGAATGAAAAAAAAGGGCAGAAACGGGGCATAAAACTTCAAGTAGTTACGTCCAAATGTCTGCACGGTTTTAGCCAGGCAGCAACAAGAAAGCCCGAACGGGTGGACAGGGAAAAAAGAATTTTAAGGGGTCTGGCTTTTATGTCTAAAGTTTCAGTTGCGAGCCCGCACACACACTCATTCTGCAAAAACGCCATTTAAATTCTACATGGAATGCATCTATGTGCAAAGGGGATTGTTCTGGACTCAAGGAATTTTAATTATAAAACTGAACTGGATTTTCCGACAGGCGTCCTCAAAAATACGAATATGCCACTGTTAATTCAATGCACACCCACTTCCTGTTTGATTGAGCTTAAGAAGGCCCTTACGGGCAGCGGGAAATCATGAATAAGGCTTCTGCGAGCTGCAAGGATAATAACCAGAAATAAGAAAGAAAGGAAAGGAAACTTGCAAGATAATCGGTTGCAGGGTCACGACGAGAGCCAGGAAAAAACAAGCAGCTTGTAAGCCATTCCTAAGCCACATGCCAGCAAACAGGCCAACCAGGAAAGCAGGGCAAAAAACAATAGAAGAAGCTCCAGAGAAGAAATATGGAGTGGGATACTCCACAAGAACGAATACAAATTCTAAAAAATTCTAAAAACTCTAGGTAGAGAGGTTGCAGCTCAAGCTTTACCCTGCAAATCCTCAACCTTGCTGCAAAAACCTTTTATTTTTTAATAGAATATTTTATAAAGAAGACAATACTCAGCAGACAGAAAGTTATTAATACTTAAAATACAAATTTAAGTAGTAATAAATTTAACTACTCATAAATAATTTCCCTAATTCAATATTTCGTTTCAAACAAAATTTTAAAACGAATTCTCAATGTGTCCAACTTCAATTTCGCCACTTCATCCAGAACTTGTACTTCATTTTCGACCACATGGCCGGCAGTCGAATGGGTAGAGCTAATCCAATCAATGCACTCCCTTGCCTTGGCACAATCAAATTCTAGTTACAACTTGAGGACTTCACTTCCACACACATTGCACAATTAGAGAGAACGGACAGAGGGCAAAGGAAAGAGAGGGCTAGAAAACTACACATGCCATTGTGAATTCGACGACTGACAATTTCTCTGGCTAAAGATTTCACAAAGAATTTATGCGATGCTTATGAAAGGCTTTCAAGCTTAGACCCCTTCACCAGATGACAGAGTTTTTCATTTTTTTTGCAAGCATCGCGTGAAGGAAAATGAGGAAAACTCAATGACATCGATGGCCTCAAGTCTTACAACGGTAAGTAATCGTTTCTAGATCAGTAAAAGCTAACAGAAATATAGAACTCACAGAAAGCCATGAAATTCGAATAAAATCATAAGCAGATAAGTACTTAAAAAAATATCTAAAATAAATCATATTTATGATTATACTAATATATTATTAATATTCGACTTAAATGGTTTTACAAAAATGCTTAAAATAGTGTTGGAATGCTAATATACCTGTTATTTCATTTCGTAAGCACCCACAAATTATTATAATATAATTCTGCAAATGTAAAGATTGTCCATATTTTTAATTTCCCTGAAACTGTAAACATGTTCAACAGAAAAACAAGCTAAAAAAATATTTATAATTAAATTAATAAGAAACATCATCAAAAGCCAACGAGGGCCAACGAGGGCCAACAGGCGACTCGAATGGCCAGAAGGCGTCAAGAAATTAGCATAACAAAGCCATTAACGGAGGCGCAGGGAGTTCCAGTGGATTGTGATTTCAAAGGCAGAGAACAGCGAACGGTGGCAATGACAGAAGCGCAAGGCCGAGGGGTAGGAAAAGCTGAGAGAGGTGGAAAATGTGAAGCTTGAGCTGCCGGAAAAAACGGCAACACAAACACAAACGGACTACGAATGTCGCCCGCAGAGTAGGATACACACGGATAAAATACCGAGGCAATACTTTAATGAAACACTCTTTTTTTAATTCTTAAAAATCATATAAAAGTCTATCAAATTGTTTCTTTAGTTTATTTAATTTCCTTTGATATCTTTTGGCTATGCATTTTTTTTATTTAATGAGAATAATCTTGGCCTTTGGTTTTGGAGGTTTTGTAGGACCATTTCTTACATAAAGTTAAGAGCATCTTCAGTTTTAGCATCTGTGTAGAAAATAAACGTCTTAATTTAAATTAATATCTGAAACGAGAACTATATTTTCTAATTAAAGGAACTTACTTAAATTTATTGGTATATTCAAAAACACTATTCAAGCTAAAAAGACTAGGTATTTCAATTAAACAACTAGATTGGTTCTTAGGTAAACTAAATACACATTAAGTGAATTGTATTTGACTAATGAACAAAGTTTTAAGAAAAGGTGTTTATCAAAATATGAAAGTTTTGTCATATTTTCTTCTTCAAATTGCAAACATAATTTACTTCATTATTTGAAGCTATCTTAAAACGAGAAAGAAAGCTAACTTCGGTAAACCGAAGTTGGTATACCCTTGCAGTCTGTAATTGGATCATTGAAAATCGAACCATTTTAGTAATGTTGAAAAAACATCGAATTTTGTAAATTTTACATTTTACATGTAGAATTTTACATTTTCATATAAATGGACCGATCGATTCTATGGCAGCTATATGATATAGTGGACCGATCTTAATGAAATTAAAACCGTAATTCTAGAACCTTAAAAAACTGCTATGTCTTAAAATTTATAGAAATTCGTTGAAAAACAGAGAAGTTAAATTTTTTTTTACATTAATTTCGCCATCATTCCTATGGCAGCTATAGGATATAGTAGTCCGATTTCGGTCGTTCCGACATATATACTGCGTGCTAAAGAAATAAGACTATGTAGAAAATTTCACCTCGATAGCTCAAAAACTGAGAGACTAGTTCGCGTAGAAACCGACAGACGGACAGACACACAGACAGACGGACAGACAGACGGACATGGCTAGATCGACTCGGCTGGTGATGCTGATCAAGAATATATATACTTTATGGGGTCGGAGATGCCTCCTTCACTGCGTTGCAAACATCTGGTCAAAATTATAATACCCTCTGCAAGGGTATAAAAATAGATTCACGATATATGAATGATACATACAGGTATTAAAAAACTTGTATATAAAATTGAAATAAGTAATAAGTCAACAAATATTTTGATAATTACATTCTGTCATAAGAATTCAACATTCTGTTGAATGTATTCTAATTAATTGTAATTAAAAATATGTATATTAACACTCTTACACAGTTTTCTAGTGTACGCCATTTTTTTTTGTTGCCATTCTTTCGCTGGTCTTTTTTTCAGTCGCAGTCTACGTGCGAAGCTACTTTTTGAGTAATGGCCAAGATTACGCTGCAATGTGGAGGAAATGGGAAATGGGTGGTGGCCGCAGGACGATGGGACTGGGACGGGAGGACAAGGATGAGGTCCTCCCGCTTGTCTTTCCACAATTTAAAGTTGGTGTCACGCATCACGCTTCGGTCTAATGAGTCTCGTTTCTCCTCTCGTTTGCCATTCAGCTTCGTCTGTGGGAATTGCAACGTGATTTGGCCAACGCAGCTCAATCAAGTCTGGGGACCTAGGAAAGGGTCGAGGAGAACAAACTCCAGTTACCCGCCCAGATTAATACCGACAATGTGGCATATGAGTAATATATAATTGGTATTGGCTGTTTCAAGTAAAAGCCAAATGAATATAAATATATATTTTTATAGTTCATGGCATTTTAAATTTCCTAACCTAGGAATTATTTCAAATTGTCGTTTACTTTCTTTATCCACCTCATTTAAACCCACAATATTTTGCACATATAATATAATTTTAAATTTTTTTTTCCTTTTCTTTTTTATCTCTCAATATTTGCACTATTTTTCATGCTGAGTATCTTCTTGCCAGCAGAAATACCAAAAGTCATGACCATTAAAGTTGGGAAACATAAAACTCTGATGCAGTTCCCTTTTTGCCGCATTAAAAATGTAAACTTAATTTTAAAGCCAAGGCAGCCAGTGGAATGGCCGGAATTTGTAGTTGAAGTTGAAATTGGTAGAAAAAGCGGGAAGCTGAAAGCTCATACAACTATAATGCCGAATCCCGACGGTTCCTTCTCTGCGAAAACATTTCGCATAAAATGCCAAATGCCTTTGGCCCTGCCAGCATGTGTGTGGGTGTGGTCGTAAAGCAAGCGGTTGTAGCCAAGCTACAAACTGACTACAATGTAGACCGCCGTGGATTTTTATGCCCGGCAAACTGTAAAAAAGGCCGAAACCGACTCGCTCTCAGCTTCTCTTCCAAACAAATTGCATATGAGCATTTTGCATTTTCAATTTACATTTTTCTCGCTCGCTATGCCTTGGCTTTTCAAATCGAGAAAGAAAAGGCAAGGCAGACCAGCGAAAATAGAAGTGCACGCTGTCTTTGCATTTAATTTCTTAAAAAAACGCTGAAAAAGAAAAACCATAGGGCGATGAACCCTTGGGGGGAGCTAATACGGAAAACGCATTGGCCTAGGCAAAATGAAAATCTCGAGGTGAGTTCAAGGACTGGCCAGACATCGTCGGTAGCCTTCGGCGCCAGGACTAGACTTTTCTTTTCGTTTTCTTTCTACGAGCTGAGCATAATGAGTTTTATCGTCTTGTGAGTAGACACACACACGTTACGCATACGCCGCACAGTGGCACGTTAGTTCGAAAAACCCTGCAAATATAAAGTTTTGCATGTGCCCACCAAATGCTGAAAGTGAATATATCTAAAAATAAGAATCTTAGAATAAAGAATTCTTCCATGATAACAAAAATTTATTTTTAAGTAATTTCGACCCTTTATTAATGATTATATTGAAATCTAGTTAACGAGTGCAATATTTATAAAATTAAAAATTACTGTTTCTTTTCCGAAAAAAGCACATGAGTTTCTTAAGGAAAATCCTGTCCTGAGAATGCACACAATAACTAATTAAAGTAGGTGCTTATTGTCATATTGGCGTTTAGAAAGGAATACTTTGATAAAAATATTAAATATGGGATCAGAAAGACCGAATGAAGAAGTCACATTTCAAAGAAGTTTGTTAACTTCCCTAAAAACGGATACAGAAACTCAAGCCATGGAAACACTTCGAGGATATTTTTTAAATGATCCGGCAAGTAACCTTTACCACGGCTTCAAATCATATCAACATAAGATAAAATATGGTCGCGTAGTTATACAGAGCTTAACATTACTAAATATGGAGAATTATCTGCCAAAACTGCAAAATTTTTAGCGAAAATGTATCCGCAATCATTTGGCATGTCAAGTCACGACAAGAGTTAGAATCTAAAAAGTATTATTGTTATAGTATTTAATTTGTAATTTTTTTGGAAAGCATTTATAAGGCGTATTATGTACCTGTTCATATGATAATAATGATTTTTGCAAAGAAAAACGTAAATCGAATTAATGTGCGTCGTGGCTGCTATTTATTTATATGTATATAAAATAATACAGTTTTAATATCTAAACCTGTATCGCATAACAGTTATTGAATTATATAATATATATTTCTGGATTACTTTAACTATTAATAATATATTTGTCATATGACAGTACTTTTTTTAATTTTAAACTCGGTATAAATAAATTTATGCATTTCTTTTAATTTTTTTAAGGAAATTGCCATAATAAATTAAAAAGATTGAAATTTCTTAACATTTTACTGAAAGACATTTTCTGGTTATTGGTCTTATATAGACATCAAAGTACAAACAAAAGAAATGCTAGCATGCGGATAAAGTCAGGGTCTTAGTCTGATCTACCTATATCGGCCACACAACGCCGTATTTACTTCCAAGATAGCAATAGAGATGGCGGTGCTAAGAGAAAGAGATAGGGCGGCATAGGCTTTTGCGTTTAATCTTATGAATCTTTGAACATACTTTAGCACTTTGACACTTTTGCCCATCGCCAGCGGCGGCGACAGTGTCAAACCATGGCAAACAGTTTTCGGGCGGCTTTTTACACTTGGTTAGCAGTGGCAGAATACCATTAGTGTGTGGTTAGGGGTGTCTCAGGGTCGCCGTGTCTGAGGGGAGTGTCTTAGATGAATGGCAGCTGGTTGCGAAAAATTTGCGCTTTGGCTGGATGTGAATATCGAAGTCGTGCCTGAGTGCATAGTTTCCGGTCCTATTTGTTATATATTTACCATACTAAAGTAAAATCTGTGTGTTGTATTAATTTCCTTCATTCAGAGAATTATCTTCGACCGCCAAATTTTGGAGATAACGTACAAAATATGTCTGCTTTTATACCCCGGCTGGAGCCAAAAATGTATGTTTGTATAGGGACGAATCTCAAACCAAATGGTATGTAATATTCAGTATTAGCATAAGTCGTATGCTTTGTGTGCATGAGGTACTGCGAATATCCAAAAATGTATTTAAATACATTAAGGTTCGATTTCATCTATGTATATGTAAAAGAAGCAACTTCTTATTAAAATAAGAATACCATCTTCAAGGATATTATCTCTGTTTAGTATAGATCAATACTAATAAAGACTTCAAAATTTCGGACCCTTAATAGAAATCATAAGTGACAAAATCAACGTGCTGGGCCTTATAATTCTCATATCACTCATATTTTTTTAACGACATTATATAAAAACTATCAAGAAAAATGTTGGCACTAAGTTCAGTCCATCAAAACTAAATTTTTTTAAGCATCACAAGAAGATATTTAATTTATTTGAATTCCAAGGCCACAATGTGTACCAATTACTCGTTGCAAATTCATAGACCACGCCCAAAAACATAAAATTTAAATGAAAGAAAAACAGCCGTAAACACGTTGGAGAAATTTAAGGGGATTTTGTTTGTGCTGGGGGCAAATGGTCGTTTTTATTTTGCGGTGTGGTATTGCAACTAAATGGAAAATGAAAAATTTATAGAATTCAAATGCAATGCGAGCTCGAAAGTAAAGCTGGCTTAAAGACCCGCTTTTCGGACGGGTTTGAGAAACAAACTGGAAAATATACCAAGAGACAGGGCGAGAGAGACTGGGAGCTATCAATGGCAGCAGTTGCTACAAAATGCCAAATTTGCATATAAAGTAAAATTGAAAATGCCACTGGGAGTGGGCTAAAGCAGAAGACCCAGGGAAAAAAACCTAAAAAATAGAAGGATAGCTTTCGAGAGCCGACAAATGCAGTTCTTGACTTGGCCTGCATTTGCTCTCCACAATTGCCTTAACCTTTTCGAGGTTTCCTCTCCTTTCTCTGCCGCGTGTTCCTCAAAAATATTTACATTGATTTGCTTGCCTTTGACGGCCAGAATTCCACTGCCGCCTTCCACTTTCCGCTGCGTTCAAATATAAATTGCGGGCACTTTACATTTGATAGTCACGTACACTGAGCGAAAAGAGGGGCGAGGATGAGCCTGAGTCAAACACCAATAGAGGCCACAAATCACAAGCCTCACTAAAGTTAAAGCCTCCTTCTGGATCGTAGAGATGACACCGTGATTTTCCTTGGGCAATTTAGAATCTTAGAATCTCCACGTAATCCCTTTATTTGTTTATTATTGTAAAGAAGAAGTGACACGAAATTTAATATTGTTAATGTAACTATTAAAGACGTACCACTCAACAAAAAAAAAAAAAATTTGAAATATGGTGTTTTTTAAAAGGAGAAAATTATAATTGTTAGAATATCTTTTTCAAATTGAATTTCTTGGTTCACCCAGAGTTAAATATGTTGAAGATGTACATTTATCAATGTTGCGAAATCCGAATTTGTATATCAGATTTAATTGGCCTCACGCGACCATCTCTGCGTTGTTGGCTCACGCGCAATACCGTGAACTATTTTCCTATACTTTTTTTGGTTTTTTCATTCTGCAGCTTTTGGTTACGCTGGTACAGGTAAACCAGGTAAACGCCGTTGGGGAGCGAATCCTCCTGGCCACGGCCTAACTGATACAAATTTGTTACACGTACATCTGCGGGGGCGGCTGGAGATTCGGCCGAGCCGAGTACGTGTGTTCGTTAGCCTAAAATCCGCGTGGCCTAAACACTCAACCCCCCATTCAGCCGCCTTCCGCCGTCCGTGTCCTGCCAGGCTAAAAACTAATTCGAAATTCATGGGCTCGATTTGCATTTTTGATTACTTGGAATACACTACACGCAGCCAGGAATAGCTGAACTATGTAGTTCCACTAGCTCGTATTGTCTTGGAGGAAAACTGGGATGTATTCCACCATACCTGTGAAAACATGTGCAGGTATATGAATATGTACATATGTATGTACACACAGGTGGGTGAAAAGGTGTGATATTTATATTTACCAAAGGAAAATGGTACGACTTCGGGGACTTTGGGACATTGGTGGGGGTTTTTTGCTAGTTTTAAGTAATTGGGCGCCGTTTTATGACACACGCCCACTTGCATATACACTTGGGGCGCATGGCAAAAAACACATAAATATTAAAATAAAATTATAATGTATGCGTTATGGTTTAATTGGTTGCAGTAAAACGTGTCTCTATTTCTTCTTTTTCTCCTGTGTGCTGCATTTCGGTAGCTTTAATTAAAAGCATAGGCAGGCAGCCAGGGACGGAAGAGTGACATAATGTAAGCGGAACGCAAAGACTAGGGGAAGCTGGGGACTGTGTCGGCTATAAAACAGAGACCGTAAAATGTGCATAGCTAGTTTGTTTTTTATTCTCCTTTTTAATGGGTAACGGGAATTAAAGTTTATTACTCTGTTAGCATGGTTTTTAATACAGCTTCAGCCGTAAATCTGCACCAATTTATTTTTAATAAATACATTTTTTACAACTTTATTTAATTACATTTTTTTGGCAGACGAATTGAGAACTTTCCATAAAATTATAGGTTGACTCATAATGGCGATATCTTCATGTCAAACATTTTCGGCCAGATTAAGAGCCGATTAAAAAATTTGGTTCTCTACCGGACATATAGCCATTGACATTGACATCGATAAGTGGAAATGGATTTGGAAATTAGAATTGGTTCTTTAAAATTAAATCGGTATGTATTTACCAGTAAAAATATATTTATATTTATGCTATAGCCGTGCAGATTGTATTATAATTTTGCCATGATATTTGCAACGCATTGAAGGAGGCTTCTCCGGCCCCATAAAGTATATATATTCTTGATCAGGATCTCCAGCCGAGTCGATCTAGCCATGTTCGTCTGTCTGCCCGTCTGTCTGTTTCTACACGAACTAGTCTCTCAGTTTTTAAGCTATCAGGCTGAAATATTTAGCATAGTCTTATTTCTTTAGCCCACAGTATATGTATATGTCGGAACGGCCGAAATCGGACCTCTATATCCTATAGCTGCCAAAGGAATGATTGCGAAATGAATGTAAAGAAAATTTTAACTTCTCTGTTTTTAAACGTATTTCTATACATTTCGAGATATAGCGTTTTTTTACGCTTTTAAAATTATGCTTTTAATTTCATTAAGATCATGCAACTATTTCATATTGTTGTCATAAAAATTTAAAATTCTACATGTAAAGTGTAAAATTTTAAAAAAATTACAAATCTCGATATTTATTTTATTTACCAAAATGGATCAATTTTGAATGATCCAATGGCAGACTGCAAGGGTATACAAACTTCGGTTTACCGAAGTTAGCTTTCTTTCTTGTTTTAAAATAAACCGGTATTTATTTACCAGTAAACAAACCTCAAAAATTAAGCAACGGCATCCCGAGTTGGGATAATTTCAGACACCTTCAATTTGCAAAGCGCACCTTATTAAGCTACCCAACATCGAACCCGTCAAAGTAATGGCTACAGGCCATTTGTAGCCATTTTCCTCATACCTCTATTAGGACACTTCACTTGCTTGCCACCTGCGAGGAAAAGGCAAAGCAAAGGCGGAAGCGGCCCAAAAACTAGCAATTCCATTGCATAACAGTATGAAAATGTGCTAATTTGTTTAGTCTTCCAACTGCTCTAATGGTGACAAATAACTATAATAATGGCACAGTTGCAGTAACAACCATTTGGAGTGTTGCGACAAAACTTTCAAATATGCTAAGCCTGACTCCGGGAATTATTCTGTTTGGGCCTCGGAATGGGTTGGATCCCCATTGTCATTGCCGTTGATGGCGTTGATTGTCTACGTGTTTGCGTGTCACCCGAACATTACTGCCGGAATGTCAGCCAGCCACGAAGCCAGCTCTTCACCTCAGTTCAGCTCACCTCCGCGCCGAATGGCTTAATTAGTCAAAAATTTTGGCAATTCTTGCACCTGAATACACAGTGTATTTTAATAGACTAACACTCAGAAAAAATGTTTTATGAAATTCTGCAAGCTTTAAAGGATTAAGCCAGATTAATTTTTTTAAATTGCAAATTATACAATATAATTTTATGTATTGTTTGCTTTAAACACTATACATTTTTTACATTCAACGTTTTCGAGAAAAAAAAGTGTCGTTCCAATTCGTGGGATCGGCTGCCCAATAAATTACATAAACAACATTAGCTTTTTTCCTGTTGATTTTTGATTATGTCTGCCGGCTCAGTAGGCGGATTTGTTTCGTAGCCTTTTCATTCCATTTATTTGAACGTGCACACGTGCCTGCCAACTGCCGGGCCATCTTTCCTAATCAATGACCCTTATCACCCTGTCGTTGGTGGCTTTAATTAAAGTTCAAAATGTCAGACAGCAGCGACTGAATCGATCGGACGTAAATTGAATTTTAATGTGCGTATACGCTATATTTCCTCGGCTTTCCCAGTTTTCCCGCCTTTAATGCAATCAATAGACGACGAGCAGAGCTCAACTTAGCCCACATTGCTCAGAACAGCGAGCTCTGAAGAAGCCACTTGACAAGCTGCTGCAGGAAAAAGGGGGAAAATGCGGAAAAAATTGCGGAAAATGTGGGAAAGTGGAGAGAAAGCGGAGAAAGGAGCGAACGTCCTCAATTTCTCAATTTTTGTCTTCGCCTGCTTTTTGTTGTGCTCTGTGGCCTAGTTTTCGGGGAATGCAATCAAAGCGGTATTGGCGCCTATTAGAAAATAAAAATTCCCCTCTGAGGAAGGAAGTTGGAGAAAGGGGAGTTCGTAATTGGGTGAGGGCATAAATTTCCATGGACCATTTATGAGAGGCTTTTATGGCGCTTTAGAATAAAGCGGTACACCTGAAATTGCGAGGGATTGACATTTTTTGTATTTCTAAAAACGTTGTCTGTAAAAAAAAAAGAGAGCGGCTAGCTGACATTTATTCCTCACATAAACTTATAATTTATTTTATTAGATTAAGTTTTGTTTGAGTGTAAAATTTTAATAAATATGCATGTCGAAATACGGCGTTCCAAAACTGTTATAGTACGAAATTGTAAACTTCTTATTAGCGAGCCATTTGAAAAGTCTCCTTTTTTCTTTCTTTGTATCCCATAGTACTGGAGGTGTCGATTGGCCATGTCTGATCTATCTACGAAACTACTTCGTTCATGAATACTTTCTTGGCTGACCCTTTGTGAATAAACGCCAAACAACCGAGTAAATTTGAGTTTCCGACATTGTTGTCTGATTTGCCTCTGTGAAGCATAAACAATTGTGTTTAGAAACATAAATCTAATTTTAGCATATTAACTATCAAAATCGATGTCAATAAAAATAAAACCATTGTAATTGTCATGTAAAATAAAAGATAAGTTTTATTGAAATTTACAACTTTCGTACCTAAATGAAGTACAATTTTCAGTACATTTTCAGTTCTCAAAAACGTTCTAAAATCTCCTTAATTTTATGAGTACTCATATCACCAACCCGAACATGGGTAATTATGTAACTACCCTTTTCAAGGGTACCCTTATATAAGCTATAAGCTATTTAGTGGCGGACATTTCATACAAAAATGGAAATGAACAAATACATTACATTAGTAATGTGAAGTAAGCAGTGAAGTAAGAAGCTAACAAATTAAATTCAAATGACAAACTTTTTGGTTGAGAAAAAAAAGTATGTTTTTGTTTTTGAAAATCATTTAGTCGAACACATTGCACTTAATAAACACTTAATATAAAGTTTTTAAAAAATGACAAATATTTTGATATTGACTTAAATCAAAAGAGACCTCACGTTTAATAAGAGTATCCGCATGATATTTAAAAGAAATAAATAATATTTTTCTGTTAAATTCCTTTTTTAAATTCAATTAAATATTTCATAAAAGCCTTGGCAAGCAAATACATTTTGCAAGAGCTGCTATCGCTTTATTTTTTATTCAGTTCTTTATGAGTCAGTTTGATGTTTGATATCCACTTGTTTCAGTTTCCAACATGGCCCTGTATTTTGGCCCGGCGCGTGTTTATTGTGAACTTTTTGGTATTTATTGGTACTTGATTGTCTGTGGCCAGTAACCGAGTGTCACGTCTCTCGTTTTTTCATTTGTCTGAGCACTGGCTGTCAAAGCTTTTGCGAAGTTTTATCTTCGCAATTTATTTAGGTTTTATGCAAATCAAATTACGCCAAACAACAAATTCATAAAAACAGTTTCATATTTGCTGTGCGGCTTTGAGACTATTCAATTTAAATGCTAAAATACCTTTAAACGAGCTTATATGCAGTTGCCGTATTCCAAAGTGCTGCTTTTAAATTAATTGATGGCGTTTCTGTGACAGCCACAAATCGAGGACGATAGATAACAATTGCAACCAGTTGGCCAGAGCAAACATTTATGGTAGCTGAAAAAATCTATTTTGCACAGCTTAATCTTGAATTATATAGATAAGAATGATTATTTACGACTTACTAATGAAATTATTGTAGCATAGGAATGAACAAAATTTATGAGACTTTGCTATTTGTCTGGCCTGGCATCAAGAAATACAATTTGTGACAGGATCTTTGATTTCTCCGTTTCCACTCTGGAAAACTTTTAAATTAGCTGCTGAGCTGTAAAAACAAGACGGGACACAAAAAAGCAATTGCTGCGACCAAGAAAATTCGATTCAGAACTAACTTTGTCTGCAAATGGGGAACTTGGCCTGTCATGTGCGAGGAAATATAGCAATCTGCTGGAATATTTTTAAGCGCAGTCGAAATATTTTCTCATTCCGCATTTGTTGTAGCTCCGGCAAACATTTTGCTCTTCCCTTTTGCATATGCAGAGTGAAACTAAATGGCGTGTAACAAGCTCCGAACAAGAAAAACAATAAACTTCTGCTGGGGTTTTCTTTCAAAATATGAAAGAACTGCAAAAGTCTTTGAATAAAAGAAAGAAAAAATTGAAAAGATATTAAAGACTGGCGCCAAGAGTTGATCAAATTGATGCTTGGCTTTTGGGACAACAGCCAAGACCGATGGTCCAGCAAAAAATGCTGCGAAACTTATAAACTTTGGCAACAACAAATGGAAATAAAATGAAATAGAAAAGCAGAAAATGAAATGGCATGTGAGTGGAAAAACCACGGAGACGGAGCACGACTCGGAGGTCCTTGCATTCCACCGGCTCACGCAAACAGAGCGCAACGGGCACGTAGAAAACCCGGAGAAGTTACATCTCTCCAAGCGAAAAGGGGGCGTGGTCGGGGTATAACAACCAACAACCAACGAGCAGCAACAAAAAACAGCACTCTTGGGCCTGCCACTGGCACAGTTCAATTTCGGTTTAGAAAGAAATCAAACAGAAAACAAAAAGAATTGAAGCAAGCTCGAAAATAAAAACGAAACTTGCCAGAAAAGGCTGTCATCGATTTAATCAGGACAAAGTTTTATATATATTATTCCCTTACAGATTGTTCAGTTGTTTTTGGGTAATTCTGGCCAAACTGACACAGTGAAAATTGCGCTGGCAAGTAAAATGGTTTTTAACTTCACTTTTAGGTTCAAGGATTTGTACCTTTTCCTTAGACAAAATGTTTTTACTGAATAATAAAAAATATTTTAAACAATTAATTAAATTTACGGATATTAAATTAAAATTTGAGATTATTTTACGTGCGTTTATTTATATTTCTACGTCTTTTTAATTGATAAATGAGCTGAGTATTTTTATTAAACAAACCTGACTCCCAATGTATTATAATTATAATTATTTATAAAATCAGAAGCGAGAATAAGTTAATAATAAACATAGGGACAAGGAACGCAATATGACAAAGTCTGTAAAAATAATAGTCATTATTTATTTGAACTGATTTACAAGTTTAAATGAAGGAGCAAAATTTGGCCACCAAATTGTTCAGTTTTCCATTTGCCAAGTCAAGCTGCCGCCCAAAACTTTGCATAATTGGCAACAGCAACTTGACATGGAGCCACTTGACGGCGGACCCTCAAACTTTCTTCTCATTCCCCGACTTCTCTGCCAATTTAATGCATCCGTTCAGTGAACGAAGTCCGAATGAAATACGCTCCTAATTGGTGGCGACCCTGTGCCCGATTCAATTTCATTTTTTATTCCGCCCGTGCCTCTCACAAAGGCCAAACAAAACGAGAAATTTAATTATTTATGAAAACATGAAAAGCAGTACGGCTGCTCAGAACATTTTTCATTAGAGCCGAGAGTTAACCCCCTCGAAAAAGGGAAACACAGTACAATATAATTGCAGAGCTAAACCCAAACAGAAACCAACTTTGACCGACTACGGCCTGACCACCATTGTGGCCTTGAAGCGACTGCGAAAAGGCCAAGCGGTGTCGGGTTGGTCGGTTGGCAATGGGAAATGGGGGCTAAACTCATATGTAATTTGCTTTTACCCAGCAAGTTCCGAGTTCCATTTTCAGCATGCATCGCAAAGGCAAACAGTGGCATATAGACGGTTCTATATATTATACGGCCGCGATATATTAAGCCCGTACACGCGAGAGGCCCAAGAGCAGCGAAAATGGTTCAGAGAAGAGTTTACTCCAAAGGACGGACCTATAAAACAACCGGCGAAGGGGAAAAGTCAAAGTGAAAGTATCACGGAAACCACGAATAAAATGTCGGTCGCATTATGGTAATTTATATTTGATATGTTGGCCAGCAAATGGAACCCGGTTCCGCATTTGGATAACGGTGTGATACATGTGTCTGGTACATAAATTTGATTGATGTTATAAAGGGAATTCGTGTATAAAATGGGTTTCGATACAAATTCTGATCGATTTCGTATTTAGCGAATGCGAAGCTGCCATTAAATGGCCTACCTATAACATTGGTATATAACAGTTTGGATTTGGGTTACCTGGTACTTTTCAATATCTGGCCCATTGTTATCATTAAATTTAATTTTTACTGTCAACTAAAAGTTTGTGTAAATTATTGGGTTAAATGAATAAAGTGAAATCTGTCTACATAATTATTTGCCCAATATTTTTTATAGATTTCCTAAAAATATCATAATGAGACAGGCAGGGAAAAGTCACATAAAAGTATTAATTTTTTAAGAAATTTGTATAAAATATGGCCGAAAACAAAATTTGAATCCCAGCTCGGATCCGTTGCTTCTGGGAAATATTTAATAGGTCACAGATTTCATTTTATTGAAAAGCCATAAGTCAAACTTAAGTAACTGATTTGTTCACGTAAAAAATTCTTTACTAGCTTGATGTGCACTAAATAACATGAACGAATAAAATCCACTTTTAATAAAATCCCGACTTTACAGCTCAAAGCCAAGGTTGCAAAAAAACAGTGTTGGCTTAACAATTTACATTACAATATCATGTTATATTGTGTTCTCAAACAAGATGAGGCTAAATGCCAATAAAACAAGCTTTTAACCAAGTTTTTTTGTTTCCCATTTTTTGCCTTTTTTTTCGCAGGCCTTGTGTTTCTTTTTTCATTATGTGTGGCTATCCCTTGCAGCTCCCATGTATCTATGCATGCAAAGTGCCCATTTTGGTTGTTGGCTAAATGTTTTTTTGCTGGCTTTTTATTTTTATTTTTTTGTAGGGGCCTCGCTTAGCCTTCAACTCTGGCCGCTGTGGGTTATTGATTTTTTCGGGCTTCCTAGTAGTTTCGTTACAAGGTTTTTAATATTTAAACGCTGGTCGCGCTCTCTCGCTTGTTTGCCGTATCTGTCTCTGTTGCGCAAACACAATTCGGAAATGACCCAAAAATGCTTAAATCTCAATAAAAGGGCATTTTGACTTGAACTGTCAGTCGGTGAGTAAGGCGAAGGGTTTTCTGGGTCGATGTGTCGGGTCGTCGGGCCTCGAGTCTGACGGAATTGGACGGGGATATACGAGTGTGCATGGGTATGGGTCCGGGTCTGTTGTTTTTAGTCGTCGACATTTTCTATGCCAAGTACTCGCACACTACACTAGAACCAGCCCCAACACCAACACTAGCCGTCCGTTGTTCGCTCGGCAAGTGAAATTGTGTTAAAAATCGCATTCCTTTCTCTATTTCTGTGCAGCGGAAATTGAAAATAGCGTCGCGTTGTGTGCCACTCTCGTCCTTGTTTTTCCAGTTGCAGTGCAAAATGCTCATATGGCATGAAAATTTAATTGGAGTAAAATGCTGCTGCGCAACTCTCAAAAACTAGTTAGCGAAGGCAAAAACGAAAAAGGAAAGCGCAAAAAAAGCGAGGAAAACTAGCACATAAATCAGCGAGAGTTTCCGCTTTTCCCCCGCTACCTTCCACCCCTTTTTACTTTTTCCGACTTTCGAGATTGAAATGTGCATATGGCATTAGCTTTAAATATGGAAGAAGCTTATATAAATAACATGAATCTTGTGTGTGCGGCCAAATGGCAAGAAAAATGATTATTAGTCACGTTTATAGGGTTGCTTTTGGCTGTAGCTAAAAATAGAAAATTACACATCTGAATTCCTAGAGGAAATTATATGGTTAAAATTAACAATTGTCGGATAATGTTTTGCTGTTTCAATTCTTGTATATATTTTGTTAATAAAAAATTAATTTGCAATAACTTCACAGAGTAAAGCTCTCTTTCCGATGACTGTTATAGATGGACGCCAATAATATCTTTAGATGTAAAAATTAATTGTTAATTTAAAAAGTCTTACTATCTCTGTTTTCGAATTAAATTGTCAGAATATCGATATGAAACTTGCTCATTCTCATCATCTTTAAAAACGTTTGATTTCTTCTCTTTTTATACCCGGTACCCATATGGTACAAGGATATAAGTAAGTGCCAATCGAGAATGTATGTAACAGGCAGATGGAGGCATCTCCGACCCCATAAGGTATATATATTCTTGATCAGCATCACAAGCCGAGTCGATTTAGCCATGTCCGTCTGTCCGTCTGTCCGTCTGTCCGTCTGTCCGTCTGTCCGTCCGTCCGTCCGTCTATCCGTCCGTGTAAAACAACAGATCTCAGAGACTATAAGAGCTAGAGTTACCAAATTTGGTGACAACATTGGAATCTGTTGCACGCAGATCAAGTTTAGTTTTAAAAATTGGACCACGCCCACTTCCGCCCCCGAAAATCATAAAAAACTTTTTAAAAGCTATAGTCCTAATTTTCGGCTTAAATTAAATATATAGCTAAATAAATAGTTAGATAGAATAGCCTAAGTTTTGTCCTACATTTTCTGACACCTTCTTTTAAAAAAATTATTAAAATAATAAAATCAAGGCAAGCTCAATTGATTTGAGTACTTCCCTCAAATTTCCTTTTCCGAATTGCCACACTTTTATGTCTCCAAACACAAATCCATGCAATCAAGCTACGCCTAAAAACAGGCTACAAGCAACCCATTTATGATGGCTAGTGAAGGAAGTTCGGCATAAAATGTAACGATATTCCAGCTAAAGCCAAAATAAACACTTAATTTATGCAGGGAGAACTATTTTGGACTGAGAGTGTGTGTGATACGGTCGCCTGCGGGGTACATAGCTGATAAATCAAAGCCCGCAAAAAGTCTTTGACACTGCACTCGGCCATGGTCGAGTGGCTGCTGATGAATTACCTCTGCCTCCCCATGACCACTCCCATTTTTGGTACTTTTATGTCTGCCCCTGCACTAAGAAAAAATATCAAAACAGAAAACATGGAGAAACCAAATGAAATAAATAATTATAAAAAGTAGTAGATTCATTTCTAAAAAAATAATTTTTATTTAATTCCATCTTTACCGAAGTTAACCAAGCTGTTTTTAATGCGCTTGCTTGATATTTTATATATTTGAAAAAATTAAATTCTTTGTTTTCTACGGCTCAAAACTTTCTTCTTTTATTACTGTTTTATTAAATATTTTCTTACATTTTTTAAATATAATCAGTTTCTAGGCAATGAATATAAATATATAATAAATTATAATTTTCTACAAAAAATCGTGTTGTTCTATTTTACTAATAAGTTACTAATGGTAAAACTTTTTCTCTCTGTTATTCTTAGGAGAGTCTGAAACAAAAAACACGTAACATTCACACATTTTATGCTGACATCAGCTGTTTTGGCTAGAGCTTACGGCTTAGATTTCAGCTCTGACCTCGTTTTCGCACGGCCCACAAGCCAAAGTAACAAGCCAGTATAAAAACACAAAAAATAAGGAATGCCGAACAAAGTACAACCGAAAAAACCAGAAGACAACAGAAGAATATGTTGTCCGATGGGCAAATATTTGTCGTAATGCGTACAGCAAACAGAGTGCCGGAGATGATGGAAATATATTTGGCGAAATGTCTCCGAGAGGCGAAGCCATAATGCATAACTCATACGGCACGTGGGCGGGGCACTACACTCTATATGAGTTGGTATTTCCCCTCCAGTTTCTTATACTTGTACGATGACAAAGTTAAAAAGGGCTCATGTAGATAACGCCTAATGGGACGTCATCAACAATTCTTAAACCGAAATTAACTTGGTTCGAGTTGAGCTAACATTGATAAGCTGGTAAGTTACCCAACTTGAGGATATAAAATATGAAAATTATTTGAAGAATGTTGCTAATGGTGTTACTTTCAGAGCACGGATTTTAAGGAAATTCTTTCATGTCTTCAAATTCATTATTTAAAATGCCTTAATCGAAAAAAAATGACAGCTGTTATACTAATAGCAGTTGTATTTTAATCAAACGAAGTTATGCAAGTTTGGGTATTCGTATATAAACTAACCAATTTACCCTCCCTTTCATTATCAGGTAATTAACTGCGATTTCCAAAGCAGCGTGCCTTAATTTCGTTTTACAAAAAGGTAACTGTTCCGGCTGACATATCCCTTGCAACAGAAATAAGTTTTAACCAGATAGATAGTACGTTTTTTTTAGAAATCTATTTTATTATCATAGTGTCTCATATAAGAGATCCAGAAATTCAGGTGCGTAAACCGAACAGAAACAGAAACGAGGCTTAAAATTTTTTTTATCTGAAAACATTGTTATACTACAACTTTTATACAAAATGAATTAAAATTCAAAGACAAATATTAATAAACATATTTGTACGCTTTACAGAGACAATGTTTTAAAAGCTCTTAAAGTATGTGTTATTAGAAATCCTTCATATGCCTATGCTCGAATTGATACGAACATTTTGTCCTTGCCTTATGTAGGCAATCCACTCAATTCCATTAAGTATTTCTTTGCCATAGAGTAAAGAACAAAGCACAAAAGTCATATTTTCATTACTCAAGCACTCGAGCCCGGAAATCTGTGACCTGACCTGCCTCAAAGTTCTCTTTACAGGCCTACCTGTAATGCAGTCGTGGAACATAGCGACAGATAATAGACAAAGGCCAAAAACTATGTCAGGCGCCCCACAAAAATAACCAATACAAAAATAATCCAGCAGTTGATACTCGGTTCGTTGTCCTACAAACAGAATAAAAATGAAGGAAAAACCTGCGACAAGAGGCTGCCTGCAGACTTGTCTTTGTAGCCGGCTTAAGGACTGCTCTCCCTCCACATATATCCTTCTATATGTGGTATATAATGTATCCGTGTGTGTCTAAGACCGAGAGATAAGCTTGCGGTGCACACACACTAAAGTGGATACCATCCTCGGCGGGATTACCTCCTTTCCACACCGAATTTTCCCCCACTGTTACACAAAACACGTAAGGATTATTCGATTTTCGTGTGTCAGGCTGAGTTAAAATTGTGCTTACTTTAATTTCGCTGTCTTAACGAACGGCTGACGACTTTAAGCTGCCTGCAAAAGGGTTTCGTTTGCTTTTATTTTTATAGTTTGTTTGCTTATTTTTCTATGTGTAGATCCTTATGTTTTTGTGGGTGACATGAGGCGACGTCGACCTTGACTGTCAGCTGCACACATTTCACTGCTCGAGCCTCAAAAAAGAGGCTGCCCTTTAAACTTTCACTGTTTTATCGGCATTTCCTTTTCAAATTTTCCTTTTTTTGTTTGAATATGGCCTTACTGCTTGGCAATCAATAAAACAACACTTCGCACCCGTTGCGTATACGTAACGACAAACTGCTGATTTGGCACAATTTTCTGATGTATCGGCGAATAACACAAGCACTCTCAGCACTGGAGCATACGATACTCATTTATTTGTACAGCGGAATTTTATTTTTTTTTGTTATGTGCTGCTTACATATTTATAAATTTTGTAATTTAAGCCTTTTCAGCGAAACGCGCTCACTTTTACGGTTGCGCGCTGGGATTCTGCACGTAACGCGTCCTTGTTCCAACTGCTGACGCTCGAACGCAATGACTTGGCCACAAACTTGGTATCCTGGACGCTCCCGAAAGGCTGGCCGAAAAAAGAGCTTTCCACTCATCGGAGAGGTCTCGCTCGAGGTTTTTGCTCTTCTCTGGCTTCCATTCAGCGGATTTTCTGCGCCTGCCCACTTGCGACTTGCTCTCCGGACTCTTTTTTCCCTGCACGTGCTCCCCTTTTTTCGTCTCTCGTTTTGGGTTCTCCACGTTTTTGTTTTGTTTTCGCCATTCGTCGTTAGGCAAGGTTAACAAAAACAAAGCCCTCTCTGTCTGTGTGAGCGCTTACACACACCCTGGCCCGAGTGTGTGTGTCTGGGCTCCAACATTCCAAAACATCTGATTGCTGTCCAAAAATGTAGCTTGTGTCGGGGATTCTGTTGGACATGCGCATTTTTCGGACGGTATTGTAGTCCTCGGCTCGACGGTCCAGGTAATGTGGGTGAGATTATGGCAGGACATGGTGACTGTCAAACGAGTCGGGATCGAGCATTAAAGTTCCGTTTAAAGAAAATATTGATTGCTAGGCGATATTATTCCTCTTTTTTATTAAGTATGAAATGGGAAGAGTAAGAGCCGTCGAGTTAATGTTTCTCAAACAGTCAGCTAACCACAATTAATACGGCTGGTGATGCTGATCAAGAATATATATGTTACACTTAACCTCGTCGGAAATAGTCTCTGCTTGAGTTCCAAAATATTCGAAAAACTTTAATAAATTAGTATTTTCAACAATGTTTTGTCCTTAAAAACTTATTTTATTAGTCATCAAAAATTCAAAAACATTTTTTTTTACTTGCAATTTAACTGAAATTCGAGTAAATAATTAAATATCCTAAGCCTAATAGACCCATATCCAGCTGAAGTGCATAGGTCGCTTTACGCAGGTGACTTAACTAACCAATCTCAACTAACATTAAAGTGCCAACACCCACATTCAGCCATACTCCGCCCAGTGACTTCCTCCTTATGCCGAGGTGAGACCCAAAACAAACCACAAACACCAATTACGCGTGTTCCTCTCTGCCAAAAACAAAAAAATATGTATATGTACCACAAAAACCGTTGCCTGGCGAAATTACGGCGAGGACCGCAAAATAAAATGAGACAGGCTCAGGACCAGGACCCGGACCCGGACCAGGGCCAAAACCAGGACTAGGACCAAGCGCTAGAGTCGGAGGTGCACCTGATCCAACAGTTAACCCTCAACTGCAGCTAGTTAGTTAGTTTCGGGCAGCCCGCGTGCATGCATACATATTTCAGAAAAGTTGCGACATTTTCGCCATGGACACTTTTTACTTTTTAGCCGGCGCGTGAAAATCCGAGAGGTGACACTTGTCCAAATTATCTTGCTGGATAAACAAGCGCACTTAACGTGTTATCAGAGGCAAACGATGCCTGGATCCAACAGGATGCGGCTGCCACACACACAGTGGCACTGGCACTCGCATTCGCACTCACACTCGCAGAGGGTGAGAACATAACCAGCATTGTAATCAAAAGCAGGCGAAAGCTGGAGGAGCGAACAAAACTGGCATGCAGTTGACTCCAAAAGAGTCGTAGCCTCGCAGGACACGAGATGGAGACCCCTGCCAGTCCTCCTGCCAAGCAATGGACGCTCGAGAGGCGAGAGTGTGACCGGGGTCGACAGGAAAGCGTCGCTGCACAGCAAAGAAATTCCCAAAAAAAAATACCCAAAATGTAAAAATCCTCGCCTAATAAAAATTTTTTTTTTAATTATTATTAGCGTTGCCAATCTTTCTTCCTTATTTTAATATTATTAAGTTTGACTGGCCATTTAGAGGATTTTAATCTTTGCCAGGCATGCAGCTTAATGAACACATTTTCAAACATTTCGAGCAGTGTACATGGATGTGAGTACGGACTTTGTTTGTGTGCGTCCACACAGGCGACAGCTGCTGCATAACCCATAGAGCTTCGCACACACACACCCCCGCACTCAAGGCGAGCTGAAAATGTTTAACACGAAAAGGAGTTATCACGCTGACAGCCTAGCCAAGGCCCCGGGGCAGGGCGTCAGAGGGTTCGGGGACTCGGAGGAGTCAGCGGAGTCAGGAGAAGTCGACGTGCCTCGCTGCAAAATTATGACAAAGTTCTGCGGGAGAAAAATGCCTGAGAGGGCGTGGAAAAAATGCTCGGGAATGAAAACGAGAAAAAAGGGTTCGTCGACGACCAGGAAACTTAGGCGTTTGTTTCCCTTTAAGATGCATGATATGCTGATGAAGTAATATTCCGAAAGCTCTGGAAAGGCAAATGCTATTGGCTAAAAATGTTGTACATATTCTACATATTTTAATTTTCTTATCTATAAATAACTTTAACATACTGGCCACAATATAAATTAATTTAAATTAGATTACCTTCCCATTGCTATAAATTTTACTTGTGACTTAGATGTGTAACTTCTTTGATATTTTCCCTAATTCAGTAAACGAATTTCTTTCCATAAATATCACATGAAATATAACTAATCACCACTCTTAGTGAAATTTCTGAAAAGCACTAATTACGTGCAAAAGAAAAAAGAAATTCAAATATAACCCTCCAAATTAAAACGCCTTGCCAACAAAAACTGCCAAAACAAATGAAGGATTTCCGAAACTCCAGCTAGTGCGACGGCGGCGCAACTAGAAAAATCGGCCGGGGAAAACCCCAGCACAAAACCCTAGACAACGCACCATGCCTACAGAGGGGGCCGTCAGCCACTGTCACTAACCAACATTCTCCTCTTTTTTACTCATTTCGCCTGCAAGTGAGATGAATGCGCGGCCGGAGAATGGAAGTAGCCGCCCAAGGAAAATTAAGATCCCGGAGTTGCAAGTGTATGGCGCTTCCCCTCTGTCGATTCGGAATGGATTTGTTGGTTTGCCGCAGCGATTCCTTCGGTCACCTCAGAATTGACTTTAAAATGTGGCCACAAAGACATTTAACGGGCTGCCCAACAAATTATGACTAAGTCTGCGCGACTAATTACACATGGACCGCCTCATTTATATTTATTCTTCCCTTTACACTGGGAAAAAAAAAACATTTTCTGAGAGCGTACTATCTATAACGAAAAACATGTCACACTACTCTAGATATATTTTTATAAAATGTGAAACGAAGCTTCTTATATGAATATTTATTAGTTAGTTTCTTTTTTCTTTCTCAAACAAAATTTGTCTCTGCTTTTCTCCGTTCATGTCTGTTGTTTTAGGCACCGCAAAAACAAAAACATGGTCACAAAAGGCAACTTAACCCGTTAACGCGTTAAAGAGCCAGCCGAGTGGTTAAAAGCTATGCCGAGCAGCAGCGACTAAGGCCGTGATTACGACGTTGTTGATGATGATGATGACGATGATGGCTACGGCGACTGGTTAACTCTGCCTGACTGGCTGCCTTGGTTTACTGGTTGGTTGCCTCAGTTTTTTGCCTTGATCCAAAGTTGGGCAAAAGGGGTTGTGGAATGGCAAGTCAAAGACTTTTTGAGTGGACTGCAGCACTCTGCAGAGGTTAAACACTAACCTGATGATGCCAAGCACAGCCGCACAACAGCAAGAAATGTGAAGAGGACTTTGAGGGACTAAAAAGTGAATCCGTAATACTCTCTTTCTCTGTGGACCTTATCTCCGATATCGCAGAGGACTTAAAAAAGATCTAACCCTAGGTCATTGTAAAAACTTTTAAGTCCTTAGGAAAAACTGGCACTTGGAATTTTAATAATAACTTATTTTTCATACGGAATTATGTTCCAAAACTGAAAAGGATGTCTTATTAAATATTAAATTTGTAAAGAATATGTACATCTATGGTTTGCAACAAATTTCTTGTCAGTCTTGAGTTAATACAAGGAATATGAAATCATAGATTAAATAAGGGAACAATTCCCCACTTTAAATTCTGTCTGAACAGCATGAAACCTCAAAGTCAGCCGAAAATATTCATCTAAATGTTTCATAAAAAGTTATCTTTTTCGGAGCCAACTTCATGTGATAGTGAAAACACCTTTGACTTTCTGTCTCAGTCCCGCAAAACCATCAAAGTGGGGCTCTGTTTATGCAAATATGTTTGGGTCTGAGGTTTTTGTCCTGCCAGTTGCTGGTGTGGTTGTGTATGTTGATGTTCCTGCACATTTGTAACTGTGTTAGGCGTTACCTGAAAAGCAAAAGGAGGCACAACAGTTGAAAACAGGTAAAAATGAAGACATTTCGTGTGTGTCCGTGTGTGAGTGTTAAAGTTGAAGTTTGTTTGCCAGGAATTTGCGAGAGTTTGTTTACCCTTTGCCGTCCAGGAAGTTTTCTGCGTCGCCTTTTTTTGGCAGTTCCCACTTTAAGAACACAAACAAACAGAAATTGTGGCTGCAGTCTTGAAATATGAAAACATGATGACTTTATGAACACCAAATGTGTTTTTCCTTATGTTTTTATGTGTTATTTTTATTTTCGGCTCGTATATCTTATGTCGGTGCGGCTCGTCGACACTCTTGTGGCATGTGGCATCAACAACCATGCTGTGACGTTGACAAATAACTTTCAACACTTTTTTCTCGAGCGCAACAGAGGAATTTCCCCTTTTTAATATAGTTAGGATAAAGTATGACGCCGAAAAAAATGCTTGGAAATGCAATACATTTCTATTATGATGAAGAGGTGGTATTTATGACAAGTACGCTGATTTATAGCAAATATGCAAATATGACAAGAATGATGGTATTTTATTTAGCTACTTAGAGAATGATGAAAAAGGAAATAAGATGTGGGAATTCAAAAGAGTCCCAATAGCTTGAAGTAAATTTGAGAAAAATCATTCAATGCAAGTTCCGGAATAGCTGCTTAAAAGATTAAACTAAGAATTATGAGAGTAGCACTAAGGTCTAACCAAATATAGTGCAGTTTTTAAAGACCAATGTAATTACTAAAAAAAATTGTATTAAACCAATACAGGAGGAACAGAACGGAATGCAACAAATTGAAGGAATATCTAAAGTAAGCTCCAGCTCCTCATCTCTCACTTTCTACCTCTCTCTTTTTCTTTGTCTGTGCCCTTTCTCATTGGTTTTCCCCGCTTTTCTTTAATTTTCCAACCCAGATGGCTGGCAGCCCGAAAAGCACAAAAAGGCTGGGTCTGGCCGCATAAAACTAAACCAAAACTACACTCAGCTCAACCTCAAAACTAGCTAACCAACAAACCTTATTAAAATGCGAGCTGCCCCCTTAACCCATCACTCCCTGACCCCCTCCATTCGCCCCACGCACGTAAGGAAGCGTATAATTTAATTAAATTATCTAGGGCAGCTGCTGATGCTGCTTCTGTTGCAAGTAGCAACGAAAAATGTGCATCAAAGTGCACTTAAATCATCAGAGAGGCACGGCGACATACAGAGAGATAGAGATAGGTATAGAGAGCTAGAAAGAGAGAGTAAGCGGGAATCGGCAGGGAGTAGAGAGCTGCGATGAGCCCCAAGCTTATACACAGAAAATATATTTTTATTGCAAACTAATGAGGAACTCTAATGCAAATATTGAATATGCATTTATGAGGGAGTGTATGGATGTTAATATTATTCGTCCGTATATTACTCGCCTGATAGTCAAAGAGTTTCCCATTAAAATAATTAAAATATTCCTAAATGATCTTGATAATTAGTTTTTTCAGAGTCCTATTTAAAAATAGTATCTCCATTTTGCCATAAAATGGAATAAGTATAAATAAAAGCATATAAGAGAGAAAAGATTGTATATTCTTTAGGAAATACTCGTAATCTCGAACAATTATTTTTACGTTTAGGTTGCATGAACGAAACGGTCACCCTACGATTTCTCCCAGTGCAGAGATAAGTGGGCTGGTGGGGGAGGGCAGGCAGCCCAGCAACTTTGTACTTTGACTTGTATTAGTGACCGGAAATGCAGCTTTCAACAAGGAACAGGATCAGCACAGGACCTGCCTCAATGACTCTCCAAAGGCAGAGGCGGTACAAAATGGGGGGAAAAGCGAATGCTTAGGGGCGGGAAAAGGGAAACTTCAGCGGAACCGTTGACAAATGCTTTATGTATATACCGACTTTTTTGAATATTTTTATTTGCAGCTTGCAAAATTTTATGAGCAAAGCGTTTGCATTTGAATGGCAAATAGATTTATGAATGGCGTGGAGGTCGACTGCGAACAGGGGAGAAAGGAATTTATCTAACAAAAAGCACAAACTTTGCTATTTAAATATACGAAAGTTAACTGGGAAATGGAATGGAAAATCTTTCAAAATGCCGTCTAAGAAGCTTTAAGCCATAGATTAATATAAAGCTCGTTTGTTGTATTTAACTATAATTATTTTTTTAGCCAACGTAACTGAGATAATTTTACCTGTGAATCCTGTACTAAAAAGAATCATTTTCTTTTTAGTACAGTTTTAAATACGTGTGTTCTTTGTTCTTGAAATCATCACTAATATGTATTCATAAGTTAACTTTTAAAAATAAGAGATTGAATCCTTCGTTACGCATTCAAGTGCTATTTTGCTATTTTATTTTTATTTTCGTTTTTCCTTATTATTATATTGTTATTCCCAATTCAAGTCTCGGAAATATATAGCATTCTGAACTCCCCAGTTCAAACCAGTTGTTTAAATGCAAGTGCAAATGAATTGGAGATAGCAATTCTTTATTGGGTAATAAGACCCATGGTTATTTGCCAATTGTTCTCAGATTTTAGAGTAGGTTCACATACATTTGTGAATGTGTATTTACTACATATCTACTCAAGGGGTAACATCGTGTTAGTATTTCCGACGGTTACTTTTGAAGTTTCAAACACTACTAAGTGTTTGAAACTTTAACCTTGCTTAATTGATTATTTATGATAAATCTCAGATAATTTAACACAGCCATCTGAAATTATTTTTATATTTTTGAGATATATCTCTTATTTTATTTCTTTAGGTTTATACCATTTTATGATTATTTTGTAAATTTTTATATCTGCTTTAAAAATTATACTACTGTCAGCTAATGCAATAAAAGCAAATCCTTTTGGGACATGCAGCATCATTATCATCGTGACAGCCAACCCCCAGCAGAACTCATGCAGCTATACCTTGACATCGTTTTCCGCAGAATTTTCTTTTAAATTATGCACGACATTTTCTTTCATTGTTTCGATGCTCCGACTTGCTTTCCATATTTTTTTAGTGTCAAGTCTCCGAGGAAAACCGTGGTGTAGGACAGAAAAGCGGGGAAACTGTCAACCTAATGCATCGGTATTTTCCTTTTTTCGAGCGCAGCTGACATGCAAAATGAGTTAATGGCATTGGAGGCCAGAGGAAAGTAAAAGCAAAAAGCTGCTCCCGAAGCGGGGAATATATTCCTCAGGCGATTTGCAGTTGATGAGTGAATTCCCTTGCATTTAGGCGGTGACAAATTGTTCTAAGGTTACTGGTTTTAAGGCAGAAATTAAGCCCCTAAGTTGCTTGATATTTAATTTGAGCAACGATTACGCTCAAATATGTATATTTCGCAGTAACGATAGATTTTATACCGCTCCTTGTGCAAATATTTGAAATTAAATCCGTGCACCACCCGATAAGGTCCGACCCCCAAAGTCAGCCCGTAACATTGTTTTGCCAGCAATCATGAAAACTTAATTAGAAGCTTATTTGGTGTTTTACAAAAACGTCACAATTTGCATACCGCATTTCATTTGCTGCCTCGCATCTGGCGATAAACGGACCGCAAAACATTTCTGGGCGAAGAGAAGGACGGCTGGCAGAGAGCACTGTAAAATACTAAAATTAAATGAGCTAAAATTAACATAAACAATGAAACGATAAGCACAAAATTGGCCTACGCCCAACACATTCACGAAAAAGCACACCGACAGGCGAATTGAACAACTAATTTGGTTGAACGGGTTTTGCCAATTTGCACGGAGGCGACTTAAAAGTTTATGTTAATTGAAAATGTATAATAGGATGTTAGCTTATACTGCAAACTACAGATCGCGGTGTCTAGAACTAGAACTAGAACTATGTGCATAAGTTTAAGAGTATTTACTCTTTAACTATGTTCAGACGAACATGAATATTTAGAAAAATAAGATTATTTTTTGGGCTCCGTTCATATCTGTGCATATGAACCGAGAGCTGTAAATTGAAATATACAAATATATGCAGGGGTCTATCTAAGTGCATGCGTGCTTATCTTTAAATATAGCGGCCGTGTGGCCAAACACGCACTTGACAAATACTGAACATGTAATCTGAGCTCCTGCAAGGGATCTCAGCATATCTCAGAATATAAGACAAACAAATGTGCGGCCTCTGCGTAGGTCATAGATAAGAGTAAATTTAGAGACCGTTTTAAATAAAATCAGTTTCTTACAAAAACTCACCGTGTAAATGTCTTCTTATTTGGGACTTTACAACTATCTTTAAATTGTTTAAGCTGCTTTATGTACATATATAATACCCTTGCAGTGTCTTACAGTACAATTAGCTCAGCTTCCTCGAGGCAGCTATTTTAGATATTTTTATTCACAATACATACATATATCTATTATTATTGTGCATTACCTAAAGTTTAATTAATTCTATACATCTTTCAGCTCAAATCAGTTATAATTCAAATATCTACATTATTCTTCAAAAATAATATTACAATATTCATTAATAAAATAAATTACTTGTCAGCGTCTATAACCTGCCTTATTAATTCGCAAATGCCAGTATAAATGTAGCTGAGCACAGTTTTCCGATCAACATAGCTATGGAAAATTCTACAGGTCGAAAAGCGAAATATTAACCTGGTCAAGCAATCCGGCACTCTTAATTCAAACCGAAATTCCCTTGGTGCTGTTGCTCAGCTGTCTCTACATTCAGTCTAAGTTTGCAGTTATTTCGATAGGACTTACGTAAAAAAAAAAAAAAAAAAAAAAAAAACCCGTAGTCTGGTGATAGCAACTGTGTAAGTGAATATTGTTTCACACCGTTAGACCAGAAACAAAGCAGCAGGGCCGGAGGGGAGTAGCACAACAAATACACGCAGCACGCACACAGCACACACCTCACCCCGCACACAAGCGCGCAGACGAATGAGCAGCTAGGGACACCAGAAGAGGCTGGGATGCAACGGCCAGATCGGCGACGTTTCACAGAGTGGTTCGTCGTACAAGTCATCGTGTGGGATGGCACGGGATCTGCTCGACGAGATCGACCTGGGTGAGCGTTTCTCGGCGGACGTGGCGCGCCTGTGCATAAAAGTTTGGAGTTTGTCGTGGAGGATCAGCGCCTGCCCGTCCACCTCGACATCCTGGCGGCCTGCAGTGAGCATTTTCATGCGCTCCTCTACGGTGGCATGTCGGAGACGACGTAGCGCCAAATACCACTGGATGTGGCGATGGACCCGTTCATCTACTCGGCCACGCTGCTTCTGTTCAATCTGGACGAAGAGGCCATTACCAGTCAGTAAGGTTTCCAGGATCTTGAGATGGCCATCTCCCACTAGCTAGCCAGTATTTGGACCTCAGCAGTCTGCATGATTTTGGACGCAGCGCGTCTCTACAACCTGGAGGAGCTGATGCAGCACGACTCCTTCAAGATGCTGTCCTAGGTGTGTCATCACAGTTTACACCATTCTAACCGCCTCATTCTAACGATGTCAGCCATTGTCAGGAATCGCTTGGGGTGGTGTTGCGCCGCGACTGCTTCTTCGCGCAGGAAGTTCAGATCTTCCTGGCCGTGTGCAAGTGGAGCCGCTACAACCCCAATGTTGACATCAAGTTGGTGGTCAAGCTGGTGCGCCTGCCGCTCATGAATCTAAAGCATCTACTGCAGGTGGTGCGGCCCTCGGGCATCCTGGACCCAGACAAGATCCTGGATGCCATCGGCGAACGGAGCGTCTTGAAAACTCTGCCCTTCCGGGCGGCTCTGTGGCCCGAGGAGAACGTGGCCACCGCCAAGTACCTGTCGCGCTGCATTCAGGGTGAGCCTTCATCCAGCTGGTGGGAACCAAAAACACGGTGAACAACGTAAGCTTCCCTTAATCTCTGATATATCCTTGCTCAACTTACCAACCACTTAATAGGTATTCCATGTAGTGGATCTGCATCGAGCAGTTTGTGGTGCCCAATGCGAATGTGGCCTCCATCGAAATGAGCGATCATCGATGTTTTCGGTGTTTTTGAAGTAAAACATCGATGACCTGCGACAGCTCCTCCACGTTGCAGAGGAGCGCTGCGTCCGAAATCATGCAGACGTTTCTGAGGGCCAAGTGCTGGCGCAGGTACTTTGAGATGGCCATCTCAAGATTCTGGACACTAAACTGACTGGCTATGCCTTGCACATCGATAATGGCCTCCTCGTCCAGATTGGACAGGACCAGCGTGCCCGAGTAGATGTAGCGCAAGAGCACCTTGAACGGGTCCAGCGATACCTCCAGTGGTATTTGGCGCTGCGTCGACATGCCACCGTAGAAGAGCGCACGAAGATAATCACTGCGGGCCGCCAGGATGACGCGGTGGGCGGGCAGGCGCTGCTCCTCCACGACAAACTCCACGTCCGGATAGCACTCGTTCATGCACAGGCGCGCCATGTCCGCCGAGATACGCTCACCCAGGACGATCCCGTCGGACAGATCCTGTGCCTTCCCACCCGATGACTTGTCCAAGGAGGTACCCTGTGAATCGCCGCCGGTCTAACCGTTGCATCCCAGCATCTTGTGGTGTCCCTGGCTGCTCATTCGTCTGCGCTCTTGTGTGCGGTGTGTGGTGTGTGCGTGCTGAGTGTATCTGTTGTGCAACTCTCCTCCGGCCTTGCTGCTTTGCTGCTGGTCTGAAGGCGTGATGCAGTATTCGCTTACACAGTCGCCATCACCAGACTATAAGTTATTTACACATTTCGTACGGAATTTCTATCGGAATAAGCGCAAACTTACTTTAATTAATTAATGAATATTAAAATATAATTTTTAAAGTATATTGTAGGTATTTGATTTAGTACTGATTTGAGCTGAAAGAATTAAACTAATGCGGTTAAAAATAACACACAATGTATAGAATTATTTAAATTTTAGGTAAAGTACAATAAAAATAATCGATGAAACATCGATGTTTTCAGTTAAATCATAAAATTAATAATTACCAAATATTTTTTATTTGAGATCATGGTTTTAATTCTTGTTTTTGAACTGCAGTGGTTCTTTCAAGTCTTAAGTCTCCAGTCAAGCGGCACCACGTGAAATCTTTATTGTTACTTAGCCATAAATATAAAATAAAGTCGAGTTCTTTCATTTTTAATCTTAGTTAACATTGGTTTGAATTTTGAATTAAATTAAATTTTCCGCCAAATCAAAACTAAAACAAA